>JABUQX010012527.1:0-22500 GCA_015478945.1 Trachelipus rathkii | reverse complement strand
TCCGCCTCCAAAGATCGTCTCGGTAATTACGAAAGGTCACTATCGAACATCGTTAGGAAAAAAACGAAAATTTCACGGATAGAGGTATGATGAAAATTAGGAAAAATTAAGAACATAGAAAAAATAAACAATTAATGATAAGTGAATACCTGAATATCAATTCTTAATATAAATATCGACGTAAAGAAATCTTAAAGGTCCCCACTTACGCTTCGATCGGGGGACAAAATAACGTAACTTTTTACTTCTCGGGAGATGTTGCAAAAATCAAATTTTTTTCCGTTCTTAAGCGAGTTTTTTTTTTCGAGGGTAAATGTTACTTTATATATATATATATCTATAATATATTATATATATTATTTTTTTAATTTATTGTCTCCCTTAAATCAGTTTCTATGAAAATAATTTTTAGAGCTAAACTACAAACACAAAATTAATTATAAAAAAATACGCACGACCCTATTTACGATAGTTCATTTTTGCTACACTTTAAAAATTAACGGTAAAAAAAATATTAAAGGTACCTTCCTACGGTTCACTCGGGGCACGAATATACGTTACTCCTCTACTTTCAGGGAGATGGTGCAAAATAATTTTTTTTGTTCCTTAAGCGAGTTTTTTTCCCGAGAGAAAAACAAAAAAAACAATTACGGAATCTAAGTCTAAAGAATTGCTAATAATAAGTTATTCACATATTGGATATTTATTTTTCTTCGTTCTTAATTTTTTCTTAAATTCTTATTATTATCATGATCTATACTATATTTATTTATATTAATTTTTTTTTTATAGTTTTAGTCTTCCTTAAATTCCATTTTCTACGATAAAAATTATTAGGTAACTAAATTAAAAAAAATAATAAAAAATATTGCACGACGGCACATTTACCTCGGAAACGTCCTCGTCATATAGTGGCGACGTTTCGTAAAGCCCAAAATAAATGACTCTTACGCGTTAAGAATCCATTTTTTACGCTTAGAAAATCGTTAAGCCTAATAATCGTTCCTTTAGTGACTTTTCATCGGAACCGTTTATAACTCAAAAGGTCTAAATCAAAATCGCTCTCCAAAAAGCGACCTCTGAAAAAATGATTTTTTTTTTCAAATTTAACTTATACTTTTCGACTTAAAACGGTACAGAATAATACGTTACATAAATAATAAATTAAATAGCTTAACGATAGTGTCATCCCTGAAAATATTGCCGTTTGATCGTTCGATGTCGTTTTTATGGTAATCGAAAAACGTCATTATATTATAGTGACGAAGTAAAGGAAACCCGGCCTCGAAACCCGGCCTCGATTGATCCCCTCCGAAGATCGTCTCGGTAATTACGAAACGTCACTATCGTATTTTGAGGAAATATATATATATATATTATATATATATATATATATATATATATATATATATATATAATTTATAGTAATTATATATATATATACCTTATAATATAATAAATTAATATTAAATAAAATATTATTTTTTTTTTAATTTAGTCTCCCTTAAATTCAGTTTTCTATGAAAAATAATTTTTAGAGGTGACTAAACAAAAATTAACTATAAAAACTACGCACGACCCCTATTTCCTATAGGCTTTGAGCCGATTTTTTGCTAACACTTAAAAATTACGTAAAAAAATAATTAAAGGTACCCTCCTACGGTTCACTCGAAGCACGAAAATAACGTTACTCTCTACTTTTCGGGAGATGGTGCAAATTAAATTTTTTTCTTTCCTTAAGCGAGTTTTTTTTCCGAGAGAAACCAAAAAAAAAAATATTAACGGATCTAAGTCTTTAAAGAATTACTAATAATAAGTTATTCGGATATTAATTTTTTTTCTTCGTTCTTAATTTTTTTTTAAATTCTTAATTATTTATCATGATCTATACTATATTAATTTATATTAATTATAATCAGTTACGAAGCGGTTTCTGTTGTCGAAAAACTAAAAGCAGCTGTACGGTGCTTAGACGCCCCACGTTACTTTCCAGGGTGTCGGACCTAAGGAAATTTAACGTTACTTCTCTCAGGGTGTCGGACCTTCTCTTACGCTTCAATCGTGCCACGAAACATCGTTACTTTTTACTTCTCGGGAGATGGGGAAAAATAAATTTTTCGTTCCTTAAGGGAGTTTTTTCGAGGGAAACTAAAAAAATAATTACTTAATCTAGGACTTCTCGTAGTTCCCTAAGGTTAAGCGTGTTGGTAGGAAGTAAAAGATCGAAACTACTGTCGCCTTTCGCTTTCCGTCTATCAGTTTACGAAGCGTCTTCGGATATCGAAAAACTAAAAGCGGCTGTAGGGTGCTTAGACGCCCCTCCTTACTTTCCGGGGGTGCCGGGTCTTCTAAGGAACACTGTAAAAATTAAAGTAAAAAAATCTTAAGGGTGCCCCTTACGCTTCGATCCTGCCACGAAATAACGTTACTTAAATAAAGTTTTCGTTCCATAAGGGATTTTTTTTCGATGGAAACGATAAAAAATTATTACGAAATCTATGACTTCTCGTAGTTCCCTAAGGTTAAGCGTGTTGGTAGGAAATAGTAGATAAAAAAGTTATTTGTCGTAAAATATTACAGCGTCATTTCCTACGGAATTCCTGTTTTAAATGTAAAGCATTTTCCCCTTTCATTTAATTTTCTTTAGATTCGTAATATAGACTGTTTTATAGCATACCCCGAGTCTAATCGTAAATTAAATTTTGTGTAATGACTCGAATATTCAGGCTTTTCAACGGTAATATTTCCCGTTTGTTCTTTGTAATTAAAAATAAAAAAACAATATTAGTTTCGTAACTTTTATTAAATGTTAAAATAAAATAAAAACGTGCGTAGGAGTGTAGTATATAAAAACAATAACGCGAATATTCGTTGACTGAGACGCGTTCGCGGTACGTGATACTGATTTTAAATAAAAAGTAAGCGAATAATTATTCATCTTTTCCTTTCGCAACTCGGTTTTTTTTGGATTTATTTCCGAAGACGTAGGTCAGAAAAGAAATCACGTGGTTATAAAAAGTGATAAGGTAGTTCCAAAAACGGGTTTCTCCTTCTTCTTTGTTCGTTCGAGGGAAGGGTATGCACGTCCTATCGATTTCTTCGTCGATACTCTGCATAAAACGCCTCCTCTCTTCTATCCCTCTTTCGTTTAATTCTTTTGAGACGGCTGCGATAACCGGTTCGACCGTAAAATCGTATTCCGCTCTCACATCTTCCAAATTCCTGTTTCCGTCGAGAGTGATGAATCTAATATCTTTAAAAGTGTCGTTATTTATAAGGTAATTCACGTATTCCTCGTAAAGGAAGTCTAAGTTTTTCAAGTGGTCCAGCGTGATGGTCGATTCGCCCTCCCTGTTTCTATTTTTTATCCTTTCTAGCGAGACGGAAGGAGATGTTTTAAGGTATACTATGACGTCGGGTATTAGCTTGCGGCCTTCGACGATGTTATACAGATCGTTCACGATATGGTGCTCGGTTTCACTGATATATTTTTGACTAGCGCCGTGGAGAATAAAAACCCTTTGAGCTGATAACGAATATCTCTCGGTCATTATAACGTCGATAACATCTTCTTCGTCTTTCAAAACGTCTAACATTTTCGCGTACCTCTCGTGCGTGGAAATCAAATGAAAAAGCTGAAAGGCGAACGCGTACTTTTTAGGATTTTTGTATGACTCTTTCAGCAGGTTTACGCCGTGATAGTCCTCCCAGTCGTCGACGGGCTCGGGTAACGTTGAGATTCTCGCGTCGTTCCTAAACGATTCGATGAGTGTACTTTTGCCGCTTCCGATATTTCCTTCGATGCACACTATCACTTTTTCGCGGGGAATCGACCTCTCTTCCTCCTCTCCCTCTACCTTTTCCTTCGCCGCTGCCTCTTCTTTCATCGCCATTTGTTGTTGCTGCTGCCTCTAAAATGGTTGACTGGACAGAATAAACTAATCGATGACGTCAGTGTTTTAATGCCAAAAAACCTCGGATCTATACGTATAACCTTTCGTTTTTCATAAATTAATTTTTTTTTTAATTTTTATTTTTTATTTAATTTACTTATACGTTTAATCTAATTATATCTATATATTAATCTAATTGTTTATATTTAATATGTAGATAAATAAATAAATTTTTTTTCAGAAATAAATATATATATATATCGGTATTAATTCACACGCGGTCCGATTACCACCGAAATATTTCGTCAAATTCATTCATTCAACATGGTTGGAACGATCGAAAGTTATATCGGCTTTATAGACCGAAAAGAGATCGAGGGAAATAACGAACTCGTAAAGGTTTCTCTTTACAGAGACTACTACAAAGAAATAATCCTCGTTCCCAGGATATCGTTGCGGAGAATCGGTTTTTTCGTGCGCGGGGGAGATTCGCTTTTCGGCGCGGCCGATACGTCACTCATTCCGACAGGTTACCGCGAAGACGAATCTCGCTCTCGCGGAGGACGATGGCTATCGACCGCTCCTCCTCCTAGAAACGTATCGAACGAGGTTCACGAAAGCGTCCTGAGAAACGTTTTGAAGAATATTTCTAGTTTCGATTCGTACTATTCTTCTCTCACGCGAGGAAATGAGACTAACACGTTGCTAAAATATCCCAAAGTGTGGACGGGGTTTCACCTCGTCGTTCTTCGATCCAGTCGCGACCACGACGCGACCATGACTACAACCACAACCACGACCACCGACGATTTCCTTCGAGTCTGCGTTAAGAACAGGATGGGAGAAAACGTTTTCAACGTTTATAACAGCTGCAAAATGAGCGTGGTCGTGAATACGAATTTCGATTTTATTTTATTTATGTTTTACTACTCCAAAAACCTGTTTCACCCGAGAACGTCCATCCACCAAATGCCCCTGCTGAATTTCAATTGGTTCGTGTTCCTATTGGACTTTGAAAGGGTGTCTCCGCTCGAAGTTCTGAGAAGTTACCTGTTGAAGAAAAATAGGTCTGCCCCGGCCGGAATCTTGACCGCTATCAATTATTTCGTAGACCTCTTGAAATACGAGCATTTTTCGGTCTTGAATTACGGATTCGAAAAAATGATGTTTTCGGAAACGAGGTGCAGGAAGGCTATCGAAAACGCCTTCCGAAAGATGACGCGTTTTCATTCCGCGAACACTGCTTTTTCTTCGCGCGAAGAAAGAATGGAGGAAGGAATAGAAGAAGAAGAAGAAGAAGTAGAAGAAGAAGAAGAGTTCAGCGAAACTGGTGCTTGGAAAAAGCGACGGATGGGGGATTTAGAAAACGAATCGTTAACGAGACGCGTTCAACGTAGTATAGTTAAGAAAACGTTTTGTCAAAAACATTCGAAACGACGAGAAGACGAAACCGGGGCGAAAAGGGGGTCCCCCGCCGCCGACTTCGAAGATCATCGGACCATTTTCGATCGCTGTCCGGCTTGCTTCTTCGAAATTTTTGACGCGCGGATTACCTCCGGTAAATTCGAATCGTACGAGGGGGTTGGACGAGCGTTAAATGACAGCGGCAGCGGTGACGACGATCGTCGTCGCGACTCGTTCGACCGATTGAGGAAGGCTAAAGAAAAAATGGTTTTGGATAAAATGAAACGATCGATCGAAGCTATCGCGCCCCGTTGGAATAACCCGGATTCTATAATCCGTTTTTTGTCCAAGAGTTTGATTCTTTTGTACAACGACGAAACGTGCGATTACACGAGGCATTTAAATTCTCTCCTCATGCGCTCGATTAATTTCTACCAAAGGGGGGACTTTAAAAAATCCATTTTTCCTCTCCTTAACCCTTTCGGAAAAATGATGATGCTAGACATGTTGAATTCGACGGTCGTTAAAGAACCGGACAGCGCCACTGACGGACGAATCATTTGCAACTACGCCTCCGATGTTGCCGAGGGGGAAGGAAGGTATTGGTCTTTCAGTACCGTTAATTCTCACATGACTAAGCAATTTCAGATATACCGATGGGTGTACAACGAAAATTCTTCACCGCCTTTCAATATGAATAACGTTCAAAGAATTCCAGTTTTCGAGGATAACGACGACTCCTCCTCCTCGGGAAAGGGTATCGAAAGCTATCAGGCGTACGCGAAAATTTACTTGAAAAATAGGGTAAATCCTTTAAATTATTTCGAAGAAATGTCTTTGCTTAAAAAGAGGTACAACAATTTTCATTTCAAAACGGAAGGAAATCGCGTACTCGCTGAGCCTAAAATAAAAGAAAAACTGATCGCTATTGATACGGCGGACTATTTCTCTAGTAAAAACGAATTCGGCATAAATTACGACGCGACTCTCAATAACGTTTTAGGGTTAGAAAACGCGAATGTTAGAACGGGCAACCAGGTTTTCGGGATCAATTTTGATCGACAATCGAGCGCTGATGATATCGCTCAAATTCCGGCATCGATAAAGGATGATAGCGTATTATGTTTCGTTCGCGAGGAAGAGCAAGATACCTTGCTGAGAAATCAGTCCAAGTTGATGGCTTCGTTTTTCGACACCGAAACCACCGGATTGGACGCCATTGATGAACGCATGTATAGCTTGGCCGTTTGTACTCGTCCGGTTTTCGAGAAGGATATCAAACGCGTGTACGTATTCGCCGTCGTCCCTAAGACCGAATCCCCCTCCTCCAACGCGGCGCCTAATGCCTCGTCGTCTTCATCATCATCATCATCATCATCTTCATCATCATCATCATTATCATCGTTCGCCAAGGGAATACGGAGCAAGCTATCGGACTTATTCTCGCAAAAGAAATCATTGTACGGGAAAGTCGAGAAATTGGAGTGCGACGTTTTCGATAACGAGGCGGAAATGTTGAGAGCCGTCGACGAATTTTTTTACTCCAACTTCCACATGTTCACGTATTTAGTGGGGTTTAACGTGACTTTCGACATATCCTTTTTGCTGGTTCGAATGATTATTAACGACGTCGCATCTAAGATATTTCAATTGGAAAAGCTCTCCATTAGCGATAAGAAGGATATCTTAAGCGCCTACCGTGCCTCAAAATCGATTTTTATTCGAAGCGCCGGTGGCGGTAGTAGCAAGACCGAAAAAGAAAGACGCGCCCAGAGCGGTGATGGTGCAGGGGGAGTTCCTTTCAACCCGAACGAAAAAAACTACGATCGCTTTCTTCAGATAGTGAGAGCCATTTTAATCCCGGAAATGTGTTTCTTTGATATGCAAAAAATGGTTCGTTTGAAGTTCGATAAATTATCCTCGTACAATCTGAATTCGTGCGTCGAAAACGTGTGCGGGCGAGAGCAAATGGAAATCGAACAAAAAATGATTATCGACGTGCAGCAGCATCGCGGACGTCGAGAGGGATCTGGATAAAGCCGCCTACATACACGCCTACTGCGTTCACGATGCCGCCCTGGTGAGTCTCCTAGAGTCGAGCCTAAACACGGTGATGGAACAAGCCTCGCTGGGCAAATTGACGGGAAAGACGTTCGACACCTTAATCGGATGGGCGCCCAAAGGAAGTAAAATCGTTCAAGCCTGTTTCGAGAACGATGTGAAACGTAAAAAGGAGATTCTAGTCAGCAACACGGGATATTTTGATAACCACAATAATTACCAATGCTCTACGAAAGGCGGGCTCGTAATAACTCCGATCCAAATGTCCATTTCGGACTACGGGGTGATAACGTTAGATTTCGCATCCCTTTATCCCTCCATAATGATCACGAACAATTGTTGTCCCTCGACTTTCGCGTTTCATAGTCAGGTCGTGAGGTCCGTCGAGTATCGGCGTCGCGGACAATCGTTTATTCCCGATACCGGCGATGCTGTTGAAAGCGAAATAGTTTCTCCTCGTAGGATAGAAGATATTGACGAGAGCGCGATGAACGTCTTTAACGCTCACACCTCCTTTTGCTCGTCGATTATGAGATATTGGATCCCTTACAGCGTGATCGTCGAAAAATTTAACCGCGAGGCGGACTTAGCCAACGGACGCTATTTGGGGGTCGATTATTTTCCGAGGCTCTCCTTTCCCAGTTGGATAGAGGAAAGGGGTTACTGGCGCGAGGACGCGCAAGTGCAGCCGGCTGGATTAAAGTATTACTTCCCCCTCCTTTACGATCTCTCGGTCAACGAGTACGAAGGGAAGGAGAAATTGTTCGAGGAAATATTTTACCCGTTCGGCAACCTCGTGAAATCCGCCGACGATTTGGGAAAATTGATTTCGAAGCTGCTGGAGGCGACGTCACTACCGCGTCTCGAAAAAAAATCTGAAAGAAGCTTTAAACGGAGAAAGGGGTAAAACGGGTATTAAGGGGGCGTTGAACTTCCTTTACGTTAACGAAAGCGGGTCGAGCGAAGAAGAAGCAAAATTGCCGTTTAAAACCTTTCTTAATCAACCCTCCTAAGAAACGTTATTGAAAGGTTGTGGGAGAAAATGAAGCAATGAATTGGCGTTGGAATATTATTTAATACAAATGAATCATTCACTATATATATGTATGTTTGCACGCGAACACTTGTATTTGTTATCATGATTTCATAAATAAATTTGGTAAAGCTATGGTGATAATTTATATTCGATGTATAAAAAATATTTTTGAGTTCAATTTAGTTTCATTTCTACCTAATCGCACCGTGAAGTATTTTTTGATGTCTTTATTTGATTCAATTACACAAAAAAAGCATTTCAAGATTTACATTCATATTTTCACGTGGGTTTTGTTTCAATATCCGTGAGATTTGTTTTCTTTTTAACATAAACCGCACGTTGTACTTAAATATCACGTGATTTTTATCTTACGCGAGATTTTCTTTTTATCTCAAATAATTTCTACGAAGGGTTTGTTTTAATGAGCGTGAAAATCGTTTCTCTTTTAACAAAATCGCAAGTTTCGTACGAAAAACAGAAATATTACGCGAGTGTTTTATTACATCGTTAAAAAATGTGATTTTTAGAGGGAAAAACTAGAAGTTCGATTAAACCGGTGAAATTACCACGTGAGGTTTTCCTTTTGTGCCGTTACAAATTCCCCCGAGGACTCGAATGAAACCTCACGCTTGGTTTTCGTTTTTTCAAAAATAATTTCCACCTCGATTTCGTTTTAATGCGCGCGAGAATCGTTTTTTATTTAACAACACCGCGAGTTTCGTACGAAGAACAGGAATTTTACACGAATTTTATATTTTATCGTAGAAAAAGTGATTTTTTTGTAAGGAAATACGTTGAGGTAAATTAATGAAATTTCCACTCAAGGTTTTAATTCTTTGGCGTATAAAAATTCACTGAGGACTCGATGGAAAATCTCACGCGGGGTTTTCGTTTTTTCGCAAATAATCTCCACGCGGGGTTTGTTTTAAGGCGGGCGAGAATCGTTTCTTTTTTTTTTAACAAAACCGCGAGTTTCATATGAAAAATAAGAATTTTTACACGAATTTTTTATTTTACCGTAGAAAAAGTGTTCTTTTTTAATGAAAACTATACGATGAGGTAAATTATGGAATATTCCACGCGAGGGTTTCCTTTTTTGGCGTTTAAAAATCCACCGAGGACTCGATGGGAAATCTCACGCGAGGTTTTCGTTTTAGCAAATATTCCACGCGAGATTTGGTTTAAGGCGCGCAAGAATTGTTTCTTTATTTTTTAACAAAACCGCGAGTTTCGTACGAAATATAGGAATTTTACACGAATTTTATATTTTATCGTAAAAAAAGTGTTTTTTTTAGGGAAAACTATACGTTAAGGTAAATTAATGAAATTTCCACGCGAGGTTTTAATTCTTTAGCGTATAAAAATTCTCCGAGAACTCGATGGAAAATCTCACACGAGGTTTTCCTTTTTTCGCAAATAATTTCCACGTGGGGTTTGTTTTAATGCGCGTGAGAATCGTTTCTTTAATTTTTAACAAAACCACGAGTTTCGCACGAAAAATAGGAATTTTACACGAATTTTATATTTATCGTAGAAAAAGTGCTTTTTTTTAAGGAAAACTATACGTTGGCGTAAGTTAATGAAATTTCCACGCGAGGTTTTCCTTTTTTGGCGTATAAAAATCCCCCGAAGACTCGAAGGAAAATCTCACGCGAGGTTTTCGTTTTTCCGCAAATAATTTTCACGTGGGGTTCGTTTAAATGCTCGTGAGAATCGTTTCGTTTTTAACAAAACTGCGAATTTCCTACGAAAAATAGGAAAATTACACGAATTTTATATTTTAACGTAAGAAAAGTGACCTTTTTTAAGGAAAACTATACGTTGGTATAGATTAAGGAAATTTTCACGTGAGGTTTTCCTTTTTTGGCATATAAAAATCAACCAAATACTCAATGGAAAATCTCACGCGAGGTTTTCGTTTTTCCGCAAATAATTTTCACGTGGGGTTCGTTTAAATGCGCGTGAGAATCGTTTCGTTTTTAACAAAAACTGCGAATTTCCTACGAAAAAAAGGAAAATTACACGAATTTTCTTTTTTATCGTAATAAAAGTGACTTTTTTAAGGAAAACTATACGTTGGCATAGATTAATGAAATTTTCACGTGAGGTTTTCCTTTTTTGGCGTATAAAAATAAACCAAACACTCAATGGAAATTCTCACGTGAGGTTATCGTTATTCCGCAAATAATTTCCACGTGGGGTTCGTTTTAATGCGCGTGAGAATCGTTTCTTTTTTAACAAAACCGCGAATTTCATACGAAAAATAGGAAATTTATACGAATTTTATTTTTTATCGTAAGAAAAGTGACCTTTTTAAGGAAAACTATACGTTGGCATAGATTAATGAAATTTTCACGTGAGATTCGGTTTAGCACGCGTATAAAAAATGTCGAAAGACGAAAAACACAAAACCTACGTAGAATTTATCGCTCGTGAATTTTGGTGAATTCGAAGAAAAACACAAACTATACGTTTTAACCGAACCAGGCAAAACATTACGTAGAATTTGCTCCGTTTGCGTGTAAAAAGAGTGTTTTTCGTATATTTTAGTCAGGTGAACTTACCTAACCTAACCTAACCTAACCTAACCTAACCTAACCTAACCTAACCTAACCTAACCTAACCTAACCTAACCTAACCTAACCTAACCTAACCTAACCTAACCTAACCTAACCTAACCTAACCTAACCTAACCTAACCTAACCTAACCTAACCCCTAACCCTACCTAACCTAACCTAACCAACCTAACCTAACCAACCTAACAACCTAAACCTAACCTAACCTAAACCTAACCTAAACCTAACCAACTAACCTAACCTAACCTAACCCTAACCTAACCTAACCTAAACCTAACCTAACCTAACCTAACCTAACCTAACCTAACCTAACCTAACCTAACCTAACCTAACCTAACCTAACCTAACCTAACCTAACCTAACTAACCTAAACCTAACCCCAACCTAACCTAACCTAACCTAACCTAACCTAACCTAACCCTAACCTAACCTAACCCATAACCTAACCTAACCTAACCCTAAACCTAACCTAACCTAACCTAACCTAAACCTAACCTAACCTAACCTAACCTAACCTAACCTAACCTAAACCAACCTAAACCTAACCTAACCTAACCCAAACTAACCCAACCTAACCTTAACCTAAACCTAACCTAACCTAACCTAACCTAACCTAACCTAACCTAACCTAACCTAACCTAACCTTAACCTAACCTAACCTAACCTAACCTAACCTAACCTAACCTAACCTAACCTAACCTAACCTAACCTAAACCTAACCTAACCTAAACCTAACCTAAACCCTGAACCTAACTAACCTAAACCTAACCGAATCTAACTAACCATAATTTTAGTTTAGCCTAGACCTATATACCCAAATGATCAACAACCTATAACCTAACCTAACCTAACCTAACCTACCAACCTCACCAACCTAACCTAACCTAACCTAACCTAACCTAACCTAACCTAACCTAACCTAACCTAACCTTAACCTAACCTAACCTAACCTAACCTAACCTAACCAACCTAACCTAACCTAACCTAACCTAACCATAACCTAACCTAACCTAACCTAACCTAACCTAACCTAACCTAACCTAACCTAACCTAACACTAACCCTAACCTAACCTAACCTAACCTAACCTAACCTAACCTAACCTAACCTAACCTAACCTAACCTAACCTAACCTAACCTAACCTAACCTAACCTAACCTAACCTAACCTAACCTAACCTAAACCTAACCTAACCTAACCTAACCAACCTAACCTAACCTAACCTAACCTAACACCTGCCTAACCTAACCCTAACCTAACCTACCTAACCTACCTAACCTAACCTAACCTAACCTAACCTAACCTAAACCTAACCTAACCTAACCTAACCTACCCTAACCTAACCTAACCCCAAACCTAACCTAACCTAACCTACCCTACCCAACCCAACCCTAACCTAACCTAACCTAACCTAACCTAACCTAACCTAACCTAACCTAACCTAACCTAACCTAACCTAACCTAACCTAACCCTAACCTTAACCTAACCTAACCTAACCACCTAAACCTAACCTAAACTACCTAACCTAACCTAAAACCGAACCTAACCTAACCTACCAAACCTAACCTAACCTACCTAACCTACCAAACCTAACCTAACCTAACCCTAACCTAACCTAAACCTAACCTAACCAACCTAACCTAAGCCCTACCAACCTAACCTAACCTAACCAACCTAACCTAACCTAACCCTAACCTAACCTAACCTAACTACCCAACCCCACCTAACCTAACCTAACCTAACCTAACCTAACCTAAACCTAACCTAACCTAAACCTAACCTAACCTAACCTAACCTAACCTTACCTAAACCTAACCTAACCAAGTTCACTGACGTTCTTTTCTACGCAAAATTGGTTTTTAACTCTTTTTCGCATGCTTTTTAACTCTTTTTCTACATTTTTGCGTAAAAAAACTGTTTTTCGTCATAACTGTAACTATACGAAACGACATTTTATACGCAAAAAGTGCCCAAAAAACACGTAGCTTTTGTTCCAATTGGAAAAAAAACACACAAAAAATACGCGAAATTTAAAAAACGTAGTTTAACTTTTTAGCCCTTAAAAATTGGTCGTAGAGTACGTTTTTGCCTCCCGCGGATACTAGAAACGCGTCCTACGCTCGTGGGTGACGTGCTATTAGACTCTTTCTTGATATTATGTAACGAAAAAGAAGGAATACCTCACGTAAGTTAAGTTTCTTACTAAAATAAAGAAAATCACACGCCCGAAACCCGCGTGAAAACTGTTTGCGAATAATAAAATCAAATTTTCACGTCAAATGAAAATCAAAATTTTGTAAACGATATCTCGCGTAAGATTAACCTAACCTAACCTAACCTAACCTAAGCCTTAAACCTATATCTACGTGAAATAATTATTTTTTTTGTAATACAAAAACCTTACTCGTATTAGGTTTCCAAACTCCGTAGTGAAAATCTCGCGTAGATATTCTTTCTTATGCAGTTTCTCGCGACCAATAAGACGATTTTGTACGTCAAAAAAGGTATCTAGTTTGTTAAACGATATCTCACCTTAGGTTTATCCTATATATAAAAATCTCACGTTGATTAGGTTTCAAAGTTATGTAACCAATATCTCATGTAAAAATATTGCTATACAACTTCTGCACGATACCTACGCGGGAATTGTGTTTGCGATCAATAAACCAGTTTTAACGTCAAAAAAGTATCATCAAAATTTCATAAAAGATACTTCGCGTAAGGTTTTTCCTACGGAACATTAAGCTTATATCTCACGTAAATTAAGTTTCTGTGATACGCATCCAAAATCTCACGTGAAAATCGTTATATAGTTTTCCGCACGAAACCTACGTGGGAATTATGTTTGCAATAAATAAACCAATTTCGACGTCAAAAAAGTATCAAACCTTCATAAAAGATATTTCGCGTAAGATTTATTCTATGCAGGATTTAGCGTATATCTACGTTGGTTAAGTATTCTTTTTGCAAATACCTCACGTAAATTAAATTTCAAAGTTATGCATCCAAAATCACACGTAAATATGGTTATATAGTTTTCAGCACAAAACCCACATGGGATTTATATTTGCAGAAAAATAAATGAATTTTAACGTCAAAAAAGTATCAATATTTCAAAACAGATATCTCGCGCGAGGTTTATCCTATGAAGAATTAAGCTTATATCTACATGAGTTAAAGATTCTTTTTGTAAATACAAAAATCTCACGTAAAGTAAATTTCGAAGTCATGTAACCAAATTTCACGTGAATTTTGTTATATATAGTTTCCGCGCGAAACCCACGTGAGAATTATGTTTATACCCAATAAACCAATTTCAACGTCAAAAAAGTATCAAACCTTTATAAATGATATCTCGCGTAAGATTTATTTTATGGAGAATTTAGCGTATATCTACGGGATAAGGATTCTTTTTGTAAGCACAAAAACTTCACGTAAATTAAATTTCAAAGTTATGTATCCAAAATCACACGTAAATATTGTTATATAGTTTCCCGCACGAAACCCACGTGGGATTTATATTTGCAAAAAATAAACCAATTTTAACGTCAAAAAGGTATCAAAATTTAATAAAAGATATCTCGCGCGAGGTTTATCCTATGAAGAATTAAGCGTATATCCACGTGAGGTAAAAGTTCTTTTGTAAATACAAAAATTTCTCACGTAAATAAAATTTCTCAAAAAGTACTTACCAAAAATCTCACGTGAATATTATATATTTCCACAACGAAACTACCTGGATTATGTTTATAACCAATAAACCAATTTAACTCAAAAAAATTATCAAATTCATAAAATATCTCCGCGAAAGTTTATCCTATGAAAGAATTAAGCGTATTTCACGTACGTATAAAAAGTTCTCTTTTTGAAATACAAAAAATCTCACGTAAGTAAGTTCAAAGTTACGTAACCAAAATCTCACGTGAATATTGTTATATAGATTCCGCACGAAACCCACGTGGAAATTATGTTTATACCCCATAAACCAATTTCAACGTCAAAAAAGTATCTAACCTTGTTAAAAGATATCTCGCGTAAGATTTATTTTATGGAGAATTTAGCGTATATCTACGTGGATAAGGATTCTTTTTGTAAGCACAAAAACTTCACGTAAATTAAGTTTCAAAGTTATGTATCCAAAATCACACGTAAATATTGTTATATAGTTTTCCGCACGAAACCCACGTGGGATTTATATTTGCAAAAAATAAACCAATTTTAACGTCAAAAAAGTATCAAAATTTTATAAAAGATATCTTGCGCGAGGTTTATCCTATAAAGAATTAAGTGCATATCTACGTATGTTAGATTCCTTTTGTAAATACAAAAATCTCACGTAGAGTAAATTTCAAAGGTAAGTACGTAACAAAAATATCACGTGCATAATGTTATATAGTTTCCGCATCCACGTGGGAATTATGTTTGTAACCAATAAACCAATTTTAACGTCAAAAAAGTATCAAACCTTCATGAAAGATATCCCGCGTAAGATTTATTTTATGGAGGATTTAACGTATATCTACGTGATTAAGGTTTCTTTTTGTAAACACAAAATCTCACGTAAATTAAGTTTCAAAGTCATGTATCCAAAATCACACGTAAATATTGTTATATAATTTTCAGCAGGAAACCCACGTGGGATTCATATTTGCACGAAAATAAACCAATTTTAACGTCAAAAAAGTATCAACATTTCATAAATGATATCTCGCGTAATGTTTATACTATGGATCATTTAGCATATATCTACGTGAGTTAAGAATTCTTTTTGTTATATAGTTTCCGCACGAAACCGACGTGGGAATTATGTTTAAATTCAATAAACCGATTCTAACGTCAAAAAAGTATCAAAATTTCATAATTGATATCTCGCGTAAGGTTTTATACTATGGAACATTTAGCCTATATCTACGTGAGTTAAGGATTCTTTTTGTTGTATAGTTTCTGCACGAAACCTACGTGGGAATTATGTTTATAATCAATAAACCAATTCTAACGTTGAAAAAGTATCAAAATTTCATAAATGATATCTCGCGTAAGGTTAATACCATGGAGCATTTAGCCTATATCTGCGTGAGGTAAAGATTCTTTTTGTAAATACAAAAACCCACGTAAATTAAGTTTCAATGTTATATAACCGAAAACTCACGTAAATATTGGTATGTAGTTTCCGAACGAAAACTACGGGGAAATTATGTTTATAACCGATAAACCAATTTTGATGTCGAAAAAAGTATATAAAAATTTCATAAGATATCTCGCGAAAGGTTTATCCTATGGATCATTTAGCCTATATCTGCGTGAGTTAAAGATTCTTTTCGTTAATACAAAAAACTCACGAAAATTAAGTTTCAATGTTATGTAACCGAAACTTCACGTAAATATTAGTATATAGTTTCCGCACAAAACCTACGTGGAAATTATGTTTATAATCAATAAACCAATTTTAACGTCAAAAAGGTATCAAAATTTCGTAAAATTGCGTGAGTTAAATTTCAATGTTCCATAGCGAAAATCTCGCGCAAAGATTTTATTGTTTAGATTCAACGGTAAACTTACGTGAGTTTTATTTTTGGTCTCAAAAGAAAATAATTTTTACATCGAAAAAAGTATCAAAATATAATAAACGATATCTCACGTTGGTTTTACCTTATGAATCAATAAGCGTATATTTCCACACGAAACTCACGTGAAAATTGTTTGTAAAAAATTAAACAAATTTTACGTAAAAAAAGTGTCAGAATTTTGGGTAAAAACAAATAACGATAGAGATATTTTTTTACTCAACATAAATAATGGGATATAGATAGATAAAATAAAAATGTTTATAAAAAAATAAAATTTGTAGTTTAAGTTATTCTCGCTTTTTCCAAGATCAAATCTGCGAGCATCTTCTCTTCTTGAGGGTCGCCGTGACCGTAAATTTCGTCGTGATCTCTCATGATCGAAGACACGCTAGGATACTCGGCTCGGTAATCGTAAATTTCTTCACTTTGCGTTTTTTCTTCGTTTCTACACAAATCGGAGCGAGGTTTAGGTTTTCGATTAGGAAAGTTCACGGGAGTAGCGACAAATTCCCCGCTCGTTTTCATTACCTCGTCGATATTGTAATATTCTCGACACTCATCCCCACTGTATTTTCGACGCCCATCGAGTTTTTTATTCCGCTGCTTCTTTTTAGGCTTTGCTTCGGATGGTCCGATCGAACTTGGTTCAAAAAACTCTTCATCCGATGGAGGGTGAACATTTATGAATGGCGCGTGATGAGGAGTCTTGAGATCGACGTGGCCTATATCGCCCACTGCAGGTTTATTATGACGCGCCTTCTTCAATTCTTTTCTTTTCATTAATGTTGGAGGAGAGGCGTCCAGGCTTTCTTTATTAACTCGAAAATCGAATGGGGTTGAACGAGAGGCCCAAAGCCCTTCCGAAGCTCTTTCGATTTCGTATTCCCTTCTTTTGTCAAGGTTTGAAGCGATGTGCTCCGAGGTTGGAAGATCAAGGGGGTATAAATTATCAATCGCGGGTTTATTTTCACCCCAAATATTCTTCGATTCCTTTTTTTTAATTAACGTTGATGACGAAAAGGTATTGGGATCTCCGTTGTCAGCTCGATAATCGGACGGGGTTGAACGAGCGGACCAAATCCCTTCCGAAGCTGTTGGGGCTGGGATATTATCTCTCCCCAAGTAGGATGGGGTAAGATCTACGGTTTCGCTTTGAATAGGAGACGGTGTCCAATTGCCCATCGGAGGTTCCTGTCGATGGAAAATATTCAATTCCTTCTTTTTATTCAATTTAGTTGAAAAGGCGTCCTG
The DNA here is from genome assembly GCA_015478945.1 of Trachelipus rathkii. NCBI lineage: Eukaryota > Metazoa > Arthropoda > Malacostraca > Isopoda > Trachelipodidae > Trachelipus > Trachelipus rathkii. Next base: position 4,711 of record JABUQX010012527.1, on the reverse strand, counting down.
GTCTTTACGTTTAGCTTTTACCTTTTTTACCTCAAAACTAGAAAGGTAATGCTCCATGGCTTTAGTTGGTGCAAAATTATTAACATCGGTGATAGTTTTTATACTACACGCTTCAGGAGTATTTTTAATGGGGGTTAATACTTTCTTCTTTAATCCCTTCTTTTTATTTGATGTTTTTGAAAGCGCATCCGAGTCTTCATTATTACCTCGACGATCTAAATTCTTAAACCCTTTATTAACACTAGAAAGATCCATTGTAGAGTGATTGATAAACTCGATCGAGGCAACCTTTTTATAGCGCGTGGTGACGTATTGATATTTGAATTCAAATATTAAAAAAAATAATATTCTTAATTAATAATTTGGCAAAAAAATTCCACAAACGTACAAACACCCCCACACTCATATATGACGTCAATAAATATATTCCCTTTGAGAGTACAAAAATTTAACGTGAAATAAGTTTCATAAGCCAATGTAACTAATTTATTTTCGTATTAAAGCAGCTTTACCTATTCTTATCTGAATTACGTTTTATATAGTAACTTAATTTTTCAGAACGTTTGTTTAACTCAGTGTCGTTTTATCCCTAATCATATCTGCCAATTGTAACTAGGACGTCGATTGGCCAGCAGAAACCTCGCATAAAGAACACTCGTTACTATTTAGCTATAGCATAGCCCTATTTCTTTTAAAAAAAGTAGGTTGAAACAGGAAATTAAAAAAGCTTCATTGAATGTTTTTTATTATAAAAATAGAAATGTAAATTTAAAATAAAATTTTATTTATAATTAAAAAGATTAATAAAAATTACATAATTTGGTCGCGAACATCCCTTCTTCCGACGAGAAACTATTTCTTGCGAGCCGGCTTCAATTGTTTTTAATTTTTTTCTCATTTCCGTAATTAGAGATTTGATGTGCGATTTTATGGTGCTTTTTATTCTATTGATCACGACTCCATTAGGAAATCCTAGTACATGTGAATAAAATTTTATAGTACTTGGGGTTATGTGTTTCCTTACACACCCCGCTGAGATTTTGTCATTTTTCCTTTCGATCTCGTTCTTAAAAATCATGAAGAAAAAGTTCCTCTCTCCATTGCTGAATAGTTTCTTCTTTTCCAGTGGTTCTTTGTTTCTCAAATCCATCAAAGCTTTGGTCTGAGAGTCCGCTTCAATAAGAACGAAATCATTCATCTCCTCAACGTTCATCCTCATTTTTTTTTTGGAACTGATGGGTTGTTCACTATTCTCTATAAAAAGTAATAAATCCATTAGTGAATATTAAAAAAAATCATATAATGTTTTTATATAAAATATTTTACGGAAATATTTATTTTACCTCTTAATTCTGTATTCATTTCTTGTTCGTCATCGTCATCGTCATCGTCATCGTCGTCGTCATCGCCACCGGATTCGAGAAAATGCACATGATAAAAATCGTGTATTCCGCTCGCAGAAGAAACATGGGGGTGTGGAGTAGAGGTTGAAGGTAGTTGCGGTATTTCTCTCAATAGTGAATCGTCTTTTGTCGTCATATCTAAACAGAGGAAAATCAATATATATACTATAATATATATATATATATATATATATTAATATATATAGTGACTACGAAATATAAATAATACAAATATATTTTATAGAAAATAAAATATATAAACTATATATAGAATATATAATTATTTAATTATTTATTTATTTATTATTTATTTATTATTTATTTATTGATTATTTTTATTTATTTATTTAATTGATTTATTTATTTATTTATTTATTATTTATTTATTTTTATTGTTTCGCAAAAAAACTGCGTTTTTCTCATGATGGATTGTCAATGTACATAGAAAATAATAATAATAATTCACAAAAAATTATATATATATATATAATATATATATATTATATATAATATAATATATAATATAATATATATAGATATATATATGTATATAAGATATATATATTAATATATATATATATATATCGGTGAAAATAAAGAAACAAAATACCTCGTTATCTTTACTCTATTATCTTCCCAGATTTGGACCACATTATCGTAGTAAGAGAGAGAGGGGTGGCAGGAAATTGATTCACTCGATTCGTCGGGTGTTTTCTCGAGTTGATGACCCCGCTGTTCTTCATTTTCAGAGTCTCCGCTTTGTTTCCGTTTTTGCTTCCGTTCACTTCTGGGTATTTCCTTTTGCGGTGTTTGATTTTTTTCAACTAATGTTTTTCTTAGAATAGCTTGTTTGATTTTCGAACGATTACCAGAACTCGGGGGAATATCTGGTGATGTAAATTCAACTCTTTCTTGTTCTTTATCTTCCTCCTTTTCAACACCCTCTGCATCGCGTCCCTCTCGTACTTCGTGAACGGATGACTCATCGGAAGATTCGTCGAGTTTTTCACCAGGTGCTTTATCGGCCTCCTCCTCCTCCTCCTCCTCCCGTTCGGGTGACTCGTCTGGAGCTTTACCAGCCTCCTCTTCGGAAGACTCGTCCTGCGCATTATCTGGCTCTTTATCGATTTCGTATCTGGATGAAACTTCGTCGGGTAAAATCTGAGTGGATGCTTTAGCTGGTGCGTCAACGTGAACTTCGACGAGCGGCGGACTATCGGGTGACTTTTCACGACGCGCGGGAGAATCATCATCGGGCTCCTTTTCGTCTTCCCACTGCAGTTTTCCTCCCGTTTCGCTCTCTTCTCCACCATCTATTTTAAAGTTAGTATATCAAGACACAAATGTATAGCATGTGTGTGTGTGTGTGCGTGAGAGAGTACACACACAACTCTCTCTATATCACCTAAAAATGTCATACCCACGTGCATACACTGACACTACCCACACTTCCTTCCTCAGCTCTCGACTGTATCGTCATAGAGAGACCTAAAGTGAAGTCGAGCGCACGCATCGTGGACCGAACCTATCTATATCACTTCTCTACCTCGTGCTGACATCCATCTAGCAGCTCTCTACACCGACACACAACCTCCAGCTGCTATATCATCTCTGCTCTCACCACACGTTAATTTTTCATGGCGTTGCCTAGCGCTTGAGTCGTGAAAGGGCCCCCCTGATAATTTAAAAACAACATTTTCTGAGGATCGAAATTATCCGCTCTTTTTGGCGTCCTCGTGGATTCTTCTAATTCGTCGTTTCCCTCTTCAGACGCGTTCTCGGTGGCCGCCATTTCTCGCCTCGCCTCCAGAAACGTCGGTCTCACGTAGGTCACGTAAGCGTCCAGGGCGATTTTCAATGTGTGAGTTAACATGATTGTTGCGTCCCCGTACATATTTTGAGTTTTGTGTTTCTCGCAGTTTAAGGAACAGAAAAGGCACGACTACAGAAACGGCGGTTCATCAACCGAAGCTTCGGAAAAACGTCGCCCGATTAATGTATCATCATGAAAATACGGCGGAGAAATATTACAACGCTACCATAAGCACCGTAACCCTGGCCAACGCGTATCTAGAAACCAAAAAAGGAAGTCTTCTACTACATTTTTCTAACAACTTTAAAATAGATGGTGGAGAAGAGAGCGAAACGGGAGGAAAACTGCAGTGGGAAGACGAAAAGGAGCCCGATGATGATTCTGCCGCGCGTCGTGAAAAGTCACCCGATAGTCCGACGCTCGTCGAAGTTCACGTTGACGCACCAGCTAAAGCATCCACTCAGATTTTACCCGACGAAGTTTCATCCAGATACGAAATCGATAAAGAGCCAGATAATGCGCAGGACGAGTCTTCCGAAGAGGAGGCTGGTAAAGCTCCAGACGAGTCACCCGAACGGGAGGAGGAGGAGGAGGAGGAGGCCGATAAAGCACCTGGTGAAAAACTCGACGAATCTTCCGATGAGTCATCCGTTCACGAAGTACGAGAGGGACGCGATGCAGAGGGTGTTGAAAAGGAGGAAGATAAAGAACAAGAAAGAGTTGAATTTACATCACCAGATATTCCCCCGAGTTCTGGTAATCGTTCGAAAATCAAACAAGCTATTCTAAGAAAAACATTAGTTGAAAAAAATCAAACACCGCAAAAGGAAATACCCAGAAGTGAACGGAAGCAAAAACGGAAACAAAGCGGAGACTCTGAAAATGAAGAACAGCGGGGTCATCAACTCGAGAAAACACCCGACGAATCGAGTGAATCAATTTCCTGCCACCCCTCTCTCTCTTACTACGATAATGTGGTCATGCAAAATATCGGGGAAGATAATAGAGTTAAAAGTAACGACGAATATTTTGTTCCTTTTTCACAATATAATATAAATAGAATAAATATATGATATAAATTTATATATATCTTTTATATATATATATATATATATATATATATATATATATATATATATATATATATAAAATTTTTTGTGAATTATTATTATTATTTTTCTATGAATTGTTTTAGATTTTCGCACTTAGGTAAAACGGATTTTTTTAAAATTAATAGTAAATAAAAATAAATTTATTACTCAAAAATTTTTAAAATTAAACCTAAAAAATAAATAAAAAAAATTACTAAATCATTAAAGAAGTAAATAAATAAAAATAAATAAATAAATATATAAATATATAATATATATATATATTATATATATATATATAATATATATATATATATATATAGATATATATATAATTAATATATATAATATATTATATATAATATATATTAATATAGATATATATATATATATAGAATCGCCCG
>JABUQX010012526.1:10000-15153 GCA_015478945.1 Trachelipus rathkii | reverse complement strand
GTATATGCTCGGCTTCCCTGCATTGGACCCTTTCCAATGTATCTTCCTTTCAGATTTGAAATATCTAAAAACAGAAAACTTTTCAACATATTGCATAGTTTCTATAATCATTTATTAAGCATACAAAAACTGCAATTGCAGTTTCTTTTAGATTAAAGAAATCATCCGCTATGAACTTGAGGTGACCCCTATCGTTTATCATAATATAAATGTTGCCATACTGTTAAATGTGACTATGTAGGTCATCACTTTCGCTTAGCCACTTAAGATGCGAGCCTTCAAACGCATGTGGAAATTTCCTTTCGAACAGTAAATCTCCCAAACTTCTCAACTCCTGAGAATCTTCAGCTGTCAGAGGTCACTTGACCTGCAGTAGGCATGGGCGTATTATTTCTCTCAAAAATTCTCACTATTCTATCAAAATTCGCTTCTAGACAAGATGAAGAACTTATAAATTTGGAATCTTTTATATAAAAACACTTAAAATCTACACTTAAATATCCATAAGACTTCTTTGGCACTCCCTGATTGCCTGTACTAATTGGGCCTGAGTTTTCGTGTAAAAAAACGAACACGATTCCTTACGAGGTTTATCATTTTGTTTTGCAACAATTGAAATCAGCTGTTGTGATGGAGTGCTCATCGATTTCTTATTATTGAATAATAAATACAAATAAGCAAATGGTTTATTAAAAACCAAAAAAAAATTTTAAAAGTTATCAACTATTGTGATGGAGTTTATCGATTTTGGATAGAAATTAGATTAAAGCTGTATGTTATTTGCAATGAAATGATTCATGCATCTCAACGGCGCTGACTACGGTCGTTCATTTTTTTTAGTTTACACTATTTTCGTAGTTAACCGTTTGGCTAAATTATTCGCGCTAATGCCACAGGAATAACATAGCCTATAGAATTAAAAAGGAATATCTTCTATGTTTGGTAAGCATTTTACGATTGGTTGGTCGCTGTTTAACAAAAACGAACGCAAACTCGATGCTATTTCTTAATAGCGTTCGTAAGCCAATAATACAAAATTACGCAAACGGCCTTATTAAACATATCAGTGGGGTGCAGTAGATTAGGGAAACTATCAGATTAAAATTGCGGATATATATAATATATATATTATATATATATATCTAGATATATTTATGCTAATTATATATATATAATATCTATTAATATATTACTAATACCATATAATTTAATAGTATAATATATCATTAATAATATATATAATATTATAATATATATAATATATATAGTATAATATATATATGGTAACGTGTAGTAGTGATAGGCCAGAGTTCAATAAATAGAATTTCTCTGCGTATAATATATTAATAATCCCAGGATTCCTGCGTATATATATTATATAATATATTATATATATATTATTATATATATATATATATATATAATATATAATAGTATATATATATATATTATATATATATTATATATTATATATTATATATATATAATTTAGTATTATTCTATATATTTATATAAGAGGCGTACGAACCTTTTTTCGTACGCGTACACATGGCCCACGGCCAGTTCGTCTCACACGCGGAAGAGCTGTGTGAGTAACCCCGCTTATACACAGTAGGGCGGCTCGGTATATATATAAGGTATCATTGGCTAGGTAAGTAACTCTGATATCCCTGGTTCATCGTAATTATTATTATTATTATTTATTATTATTCTTATTATTATATATTATTATTATTATTATTATTATTATTATATATTTGAATTATAATTATTATTATTTCATTTGATTCACTCACGTGCTACTAGAAAATAAGTGTAGAATCTCACACGATGATATAATGTGATATAGGACGAATACGTGAAAAATGAAGCTCGCAAATAAAAGCACACACACGCACAAATATCTCAATCGAGAGCTTCTCAGAGGGTAGAGAAATACATATCAGCGACATCTTCCTCAGAAGAGGTGTCCTCTATATATATATATAGGGGCTTTTATCAGCTCAGACGCGCATGAGTGGAGGATGGTGTTCAGAATGAGTAGAGAGGTCGGGATCCTCCGAATCGCTCGTCGAGTGGCTTCTTAAATTGACAAGCGCATAAGAGATAAAACCATTCCTTCGAGATCATTTCGTGGCAGGACTGCTAAGAGTTTGGTTTATGAGAGCTGACTTTGTATATTGGTGTGTTCAGCAGTGACCGCGATATTTCGCCTCCGAACTCGAGCCATCTTCAGGCAGAAATTATTATTTGTTGGCATTTATTATGTAAATAATTTTGTTAGATAATTCCACAATATAATAAATCGATGTTTATACCAAAAAAATGTAAAAATTCAATCATAATAAAGTGACTTCACAAAATATCATCAAAAAAAGCTCCAGAAAAAAGACAGTGTGGTTGCCTTGGTCAGGTATTACAGAAAATCTCTCATCTAAGCTTTTCCCTTCCAGTAGAAAATTCCATATCCACTCCTTCAGAAAGGGTGTCCATAGTCCGAAGCACTTAAGTAGGGGGCTATACAGCCAGTCCTGGATGGTTCAATAAAGGTTAAAGAGTGTCGGACTTTCCTCCTCAGAGTCAACGCTGTCGCTTCGTCGGATTCTCTTTCCTTTGAAGGCTAAGAGAAAACATTTCCTGTCGAAAGCTCAATTTCTTTCCTCAGGACCTGTATGAGCTTGTTGCAAGGAGCGCGGGGGAAGTGTATAAGTAATATTTCGCTCCGAACTTCGAGGCACTTCAGGCAGAAATGAAATTTATTTGTGGGAATGGCTATTATTAAATATTTTGTTATAATTCCACAATATAGATAAATCGCTGTTATAATGCCAAAAAGAAAAATTTACATTTTTTTGGCTATAAAATCGATTTATTATATTGTGGAATTATTTACAAAATATTTATATAGCCATTCCCACAAATAAATTTCATTTCTGCCTGAAGATGCCTGAGTTCGGAAGCGAAATATTGCAACAATATAACAAGTCTTCAACAAAGCTCTTAGTCCTGAAGAAATGATCTCGACAGAAATAGTTTTCTTCAGCCTTCAAAGGAAAGAGAATCCGACGAAGCGACTCTGAGAGGAAAGTCGACACTCTTACCTTTTGAACCTCCAGGATGGCTGTATAGCCCCCTACTTTAGAGCTGTTCGACTTATGGACACCCTTTCTAAGGAGTGGATATGAAATTTTTCTACTGGAGAAGCTTAGATGAGAGATTTTTCTGTTTGTGTCTTTTTGAGCTTTTTGACTATATTTGTGAGTTCACTTTATATGTGAACTTTTTACATTTTTTTGGCTCATAACATCGATTTATTAATTGATGTTGCCATTTATAACAAGCGATACTCATAATAGAGTGCATACCGCAAAAATTAATTTCATTTTGAATTATCGCAAGATGCCTCGAGTTCGGAGGCGAATATTTGGCAACAATATACAAGTCTTCACAAAGCTCTTAAGTCCTGAAGAAATGATCTCGACAGGGAATGGTTTTCTTCTTAGCCTTCAAAAGAAAGAGAATTCGACCAAGCGACTCTGAGAGGAAAGTCCGACACTCTACTTTGAGCCTCAGGATGGCTTGTAAGCCCCCCTACTTTAGAGTTTTTCGGACTTATGGACAACCTTTCTGAGGAGTGGATATGATTTTTTCTACGAGAAAACGGCTTATGAATGAAGAGATTTTCTGTTGTGGTCTTTTTTGGAGCTTTTTTTGATATATTTGTGAAAGTCAACTTTTATAATGTTGAATTTTAGCAATTTTTTTGCTATGAAATCTACTGATTAAAGTCTGGAATTTTTTCATCATACTTTATTATTGAATAATAATAATAATAATAATAATAATAATATAATAATAATAATAATAATAATAATACATTAAAGATTATTTTTGTTAATAATTCCACAATATAATAAATCGATGTTATAGCCAAAAAAATGTAAAATTCAACATATAAAGTGACTTCACAAATATATCAAAAAGCTCCAAAAAAAGACACAACAGAAAATCTCTCATCTAAGTTTCTCCAGTAGAAAAATCATATCCACTCCTCAGAAAGGGTGTCCATAAGTCCGAACAGCTCTAAAGTAGGGGGCTTACAGCCATCCTGGAGGTTCAAAAGGTAAGAGTGTTGGACTTTCCTCTCAGAGTCGCTTCGTCGGATTCTCTTTCCTTTGAAGGCTAAGAAGAAAACCATTCCTGTCGAGATCATTTCTTCAGGACTTAAGAGCTTTGTTGAAGACTTGTCTATTGTTGCAATATTTCGCCTCCGAACTCGAGGCATCTTCAGGCAGAAATGAAATTTATGTTGTGGAAATGGCTATTTATATAATACTTTGGTTTAAGTAATTCCACAACTATAATAATCGATGTTATAAGCCAAAAAAATGTAAAATTCAACATATAAAGTGACTTCACAAATATATCAAAAAAGCTCCAAAAAAAGACACAACAGAAAATCTCTCATCTAAGCTTCTCCAGTAGAAAATTCATATCCACTCCTCAGAAAGGGTGTCCATAAGTCCGAACAGCTCTAAAGTAGGGGGCTTACAGCCATCCTGGAGGTTCAAAAGTAAGAGTGTTCGGACTTTCCTCTCAGAGTCGCCTCGTGGATTCTCTTTCCTTTGAAGGCTAAGAAGAAAACCATCCTGTCGAATCATTTCTTCAGGATTAAGAGCTTTGTTTGAAGACTTGTAATATTGTTGCAATATTTTCGCCTCCGAACTCGAGCAATCTTCAGGCAGAAATGAAATTTATTTGTGGGAATGGCTATTATAAATATTTTGTTAATAATTCCACAATATAATAAATCGATGTTATAGCCAAAAAAATGTAAAATTTTACATTTTTTTGGCTATAACATCGATTTATTATATTGTGGAATTATTAACAAAATATTTATAATAGCCATTCCACAAATAAATTTCATTTCTGCCTGAAGATGCCTCGAGTTCGAAGGCGAAATATTGCAACAATATACAAGTCTTAAACTAGCCTCATCAGTCCTCAAATTTCCTTCGGAAGAACGGTTCTTGTTCTTAAGCCTTCAAAGGAAAGAGAATCCGACGAAGCGACTCTGAGAGGAAAGTCCGACACTCTTACCTTTTGAACCTCCAGGATGGCTGTAAGCCCCTACTTTAGGAGCTGTTCGG
>JABUQX010012526.1:2500-5000 GCA_015478945.1 Trachelipus rathkii | reverse complement strand
GGGGGGGAGAAATTTTCCTAAATACTCACTTTCCAGCTATTTTGGGGGTGTCATCTGTTCTTGAAAATAGGACTCACGCTTATACTGTATCAAATTTTTTTTGACTTCCAGATATTCTCTTCAGTGATGATTTTCATATGCTTTCTGTCCATCTTCCACTATTTCATTCTTTATTCCATTTCATGGTTTCTAATCGTCAGATCCATCTTTATCCATTACTCTCTCTCTCTCTCTCTCTCTCTCTTTCCTCTCTCTCCTCTCTCCTCTGCTCACTCATATGTATATGCTCTTTTCTTTCTTTGTATGTATGTATATGTATGTAATATGTCTTTTTCTTTTGTGGGCTTTTTGCTCTTTTTGTTATACTGGGTTTTGCATGAGCATGAGGATACACCTGTCTCTTTCTTTCTCTATTTATTTATTTGCTCATATATCTCTCTCCATATATATATATATATATATATATCTTTCTTTCTATATATATATAAAATATATATATATAACTATATCTATATATATATATATATAGGACTGTAAAGAAAAACATGTTTTAAAAAACAAAAGCTCATTGGTTTTAAAAAAAAAGCTCATCATAATGGTTTTCCCAGGTTTGTATGGGTTTTTTTATGTATTTTGATGGTTCATGTGGTTTTATTGGTTTTAATAAGATTTTAAAGGCAAAAATCACTACTAGGCTTATTCACATGTGCTATTATATTTTAAATTCATAATAAATTCTTAGATTCTTAAATTTAATTTCTTGATAACTGTAATCTGGTATAAAATTATTATGTGCACAGGTTTACATAATCATAAAAAATAAAAATAAGAGATTATCGATATAATGTCATAAACTCACTGAAAGAAGAAAAATATTTTACCAAAAAAAAAAAAAAAACATAAAAAGAAGGGTTTGTCGAACTATTTTGATACAAAGGATCCAGGAACTGGATCCTGGAACTGGAATATATATATATATATATATATATATATATATATATATATATATATATGTATGTATGTATGTAACAGAGAGGATTCATCCGTTAAGGGTGAAACTAATTGTCATTAAAATTTTGTTTCCTTTGGCTGTTCCTTCTTCCTGTGTTGCTGTTTCTGGGATCAATAGTTGAAATATCAACTCTGGTAGCAGTTGATGAGTTGTGACAATGTATTATTTTCATATATGACCTTCTATCTAATTTTCTTTGAGAGATCTGTACCAAGATGAAGGAGTCACTGCTGACAACAGGGACTCATTGCAAGAAGATATGGAAATGGAGGAGAATTTGCTCTTAATTTTTATTCCATAAATTCCACTGCTTTTGAATATTCATCCTTTGGAAGTACTGTGGTTTGATATTGGGTTAAAAATATATGGCAATAAGTGAGCTTCTGTTACTGCCTGATGATACCTCCTTTTTACTTTGCTATAAATCTTGTATGTTGAGTGGTGGATTAAACTGTTCTAGCTCCATATTCATATTTTCCAAATATAAACATCATCACTTAGTTTACGGTCATTGTCTTCTAGCTTGGTTGATGCTGTGGCCTTGCACCTCCTCAAATAGGTTTTAATTGGAAATAACACAGAAATGGTCGTTAAGAAAATAGAAATCCTCAAAAGCTCAGAAACAAGAATCATGTTTTAAACATAATATGAATTGCAATATATATATATATATATATATATATATATATATATATATGCTATATATATATATATATATATATATATATATATGTATCTTTTTATGTATATGTATCATTCTCACAATAATATAAAATCAGCAGAAAATTTTTATTGCCTTTCAGTTACTCTTCAATTGAAAAATTGGAAAACCATCTCGATATGCAAAAAAAAATCATTAAATGCATTTTTAAATATTTTTTATGCATAGTTTTTTGTGGACTAAACCATGGTTTAAATAGGACAAACAAATGGTTTAAATTGTCCCTCTCCTCTATGCTCTCTCTCTCCTCTCTCTCTCTTTTTTCTCTCTATATATATATATCTCTCTCTCCTCTCCTCCTCTCACTCTCTCATATATATATATATAAGATTTTATGTGAAGGTTGCTCAAGAATTTCTTTTAACATTCTTTATGGATTAAAGGAGTTCATTAAATTCCAGTTCCAGCCAGGAATTTTTTTGGGATTCAATTCCAGTTCCAGCTTGAACTCAAAATTTAATCCTAATATATATATATATATATATATATATATATATATATATATATATATATATATATATATGCTCTATATATATATATATATATATATATGCTCTTTCTCATGCTCATATATATATGTGGCTCATCAGTTCTTGGCCAAGTTAAGCAAGAATTAATTTTCTTTATTACGTTTATCAGATCAGGTATTTTGGCGCATGGTGCCAAAGCGTGTTTTCTTTAAGCAATGCAAAGTGAAATAAATTATAAATATAAATAAATTACGTTAAGTATGGTTATGTCGAGTTACGTTAGTTTACACAGATTAA
>JABUQX010012525.1:25000-27500 GCA_015478945.1 Trachelipus rathkii | reverse complement strand
TTTGCAATGAATTCGTCATAGAGATGGTGGCATACAAGTCGTTCAACAGGGATTTGGGTTGTACGACTGGTTTTGGGGAGAGTTTTCAGTGGTATTTGGTGGAAAGGCTTCGCCATGAATGCGAAGTAAAAGTTCAGTTCAGCCAAGTCCATCTTATTGTGTGGACTTACCAAAATGCTCATGTTTAGGAATGGAAGCGATATTAGTATCTGCAAAGCAAGCAGATTCAGAAATGGGTGGAGAATATGGAAATGTTTCCAAGGTGGCAGTGTAAGAAGATGACACCAGAAAAGTGTCACTTTTTTTGTAAGGAAGTTAGAGTTGCGATATTGAGATCCAATATGGTATCCGTTGGGTTACGGAGGTCTGACGCTAGAGATTTTGTCAGTGAGCCATCAGGTAGTTGATTTTGGAAGACTGAACAATTTGCGCTAAGATGGGAACCTATGGGTCACCTTTCACGCCACCAACAGATTTAGAACGCTTGGAACGCTTGCGGTGTTTGCGTTGAACGGTTTTCCATTCATCTCTCTTGGAGGCGCAAGAAACATGAGAGAGAGAGAGAGAGAGAGAGAGAGAGAGAGAGAGAGAGAGAGAGAGAGAGAGAGAGAGAGAGAGAGAGAGAGAGAGAGAGAGAGAGAGAGAGAGAGAGAGAGAGAGAGAGAGAGAGAGAGAAGACAAGAGAGAGAGAGAGAGAGAGAGAGAGAGAGAGAGAGAGAGAGAGAGAGAGAGTGAGAGAGAGAGAGAGAGAGAGAGAGAGAGAGAGAGAGAGAGAGAGAGAGAGAGAGAGAGAGAGAGAGAGAGAGAGAGAGAGAGAGAGAGAGAGAGAGAGAGAGAGAGAGAGAGAGAGAGAGAGAGAGAGAGAGAGAGAGACACATCAAGCTCCATTTGGAAACTATGATCCATTTCATCCGCTAGGGCATAGAATCCTTTAGGGAGTGTTGAGGTAGGAAATTCAGAAGAAGAGTTATAGGAGGATTCAGAAGAGCTGGAATAATCCTGCAAGCTATCAGAGTGTTGGTTGGTGGGTTGTTCAATAGCTGTGATTGTTTGGGTTCAATCTATTGAAGTGGCTGCTTTTGTCTCAGGAAAAGACGTATGACAAGGTCCCTTCTGAGTTGCATTTTTTTACATCTGGGGTCAGTGCGTTGTGCTGTTTTTTATTTTAGCGAATAATCTATAGCTTGGTGATTAATCTTTTCTTTTTGTTTAGGAACATCTTTTTCAGGAAATTGAGTAATGGTGGCAGACAGATTAGGGGACATAGAAACAGGCCTCTTATGTGAGTTTGGGGAACACATCTGGAGGGTATAGGACAGAATGTCTTGGCAGGAAATGATCTCCAAGCTTTGTAATGGATGAAACAACTTACTTTCATTGTTAATTGGTTGAACATTAGTACTCGGAGTAGGGTTGTTGTGGTATTTTGAACGGGAAATTGGATAAACGGCTACTTTTGGACCATTTGAAAAATCGGTGGCATATATAGGCAATGAAGTCGGGGAGGTTGCAGTAACTACTTGAATTTCGCTAGAATTTAGGGGAAGAACTCTACTGTAATGGAGTTGTGTCGGTGGATTAATACACGGAGGCATGGGGGCTGCTGCAATTGTAGCATAAGATTGCCTTTGTCTTGTGGGATATTTGTCTTTGAGCTGATGTAATGGCATCTCTTCTGCTCAATTTTTGTATGGTACATAACTTCAAAACCTCTTGTTCAAACAGGTAAGACGGGGATTTTAAGGAGGAGGCACTGTGGGGTCATCCACAGTTTGTGCAGTGTGGTGTGTTTTCATAGGGTATGTGAAATTCTTCTCCGTAGATTGGGCATATGTCATGCGGTCCCCTACAGTATTTTCGGGGATGACCAAACCGTTGGAAATTTAAAGCAACGTCTGGGTCGGGGAATAAACATACGAACACTGTAGCTTGTAAACCCTATTATCACCTTTGAAGGTGGAAAAGAGGTACTAAAGGTCAGCAGTAAACTAGGAATTAGGGTATCAGGCGATTCCAGACGAAGGGGAAATCTATAAACGTTTGTAACGGGATATCTTATCTGCTGGAGATTTCTTAAAATTACAGCAATATCTTCGTTTTTCTGTTCTAAAGAATAAATAGTGCCTTTGGAAGTGTTTTTTATTTTCTCAGGGGTGGAAAGAAGAGGTATGTCTCCGAGATACGTTAAAGATGACATCAAGACAAGATGGAACTTTGATTCCGGGTAGTAGCTTGAACGAGAATTAACCCATTTCTCATTCAACTCCTAAAGCTTTTTTTCAATTGCATCGATAAGAATAATGATTCTTTACTCAAAATGAGCTTTGGAGGTAGTGGATCGAAATAAGCAATATATTGGGCATGATGTGTCAGCTGGCATTCCCAGAGGGGGAGTAGCATATGGAGTAAACAAATGAGAACGATTATAACGGTCGGCACCTTTTCGGGATTGCTCCAACCGTCTGGGCACCTGGGGTATCAAAGGCATACCAGGCGACGA
>JABUQX010012525.1:15000-20000 GCA_015478945.1 Trachelipus rathkii | reverse complement strand
TATATATATATATATATATATAAACGGGTGGAGTTGACATGATTATTATAGGTTATAAAAACTCTTGCCCTAATATAGTAAAAATTTATTATAAAAAAACAACAAATTCTTTTATTACCGCAATTGGAAACAAACAGAAAGGCAAATATGAGAAAAGACAGACAGAGACATAATAAACCGGTAGGCAGGCTTTTCTATTATATTAGTTTTCAAATATTTTAACTTGTAAATAAACAGTTGTAATTATATAGCTATTCTCTTGTAATTTTAGCAACTAATTTTAGGTATCTGTTTCACAAAAAGTCGTTAAAAAAAAGTGTCTAAAAACTCTAAAGGTCAAAAAGTATATGAATAAATTCTTTAATTTTACTATTTAATAATCTCCTATTAAGTTTCAATTCTATATAAATTAGCCAATTAAAGTATTTAAAAAAATCATCCTCCGTCTGGCAATGTTGCCATTTATTCTATTTTATATCTTTTTTAACAATAAAAATTTAAGTCTTAACACCCTCGAAGAAGTTAATTGAATGAGATAAAATTGGCAATCATTTTCCTTAAATTTATAGTTTTTAATATCATTATTTCTTTTAATTAATTAACTACCATTATTTTCTTTTAATTTAATTACATTATTATTATTATTTTATTAACGAACTACAATTATTTTCTTTTAATTTACTTATAGAATTAATATTTTATTAATGTAATTAAGTTTATTTTTTATACAAGTTGGTGAAGCTGTTTTTTGATACTATGAAGTCTTTCTTTTTTTTTTTAATATTAAGAAAATTAAAAAAGTTTAACTTGGAGTTAATAAAATTATTAATTGCAAAGGAATTCTAAAGTTGCTACGTATATATATATATATATATATATATATATATATATATATATATATATTCATCTATACTATATATATATATATATATTATATATATATATATATATATATATAATATATATATATATTATATATATTAATATATATATATATTATATTTTGTATATTATATATATATATATATATATATATATATATATATATATTAGTGATGCACCGATACCATGGTATCGGTATCGGTATCGGTGGTATCGGTCGATTTTTGAGGTATCGGTATCGGTATCGGTATCGGGAATTTTGTGAGTAGTAGTATCGGTATCGGTATCGGTATCGGTAAAATTTTTGCCGATACCTTTAACCGATACCACACATTTTGCGGCTTTAAATTGATTTCGATATATATATATATATATATATATATATATATATATATATATATATATATATATATATATATATATATATATATATATATATATATATATATATATATATATATATATATATATATATATATTATATATATATATATATATATATATATATATATATATTTTATATATATATATATATTTCACGTACCATGTCCCGCATTGCTGAAGGGTGGTGTTGGTAGTTGAAAGGTTTTGAGCTTATCAACACCATTCACGGAAAGCTAGATTTGATAGAAGGAGGTTTTCAGCACATTGCTATCAGACGAAGAGAATTTAAAAATTTCTTCAATGATTCGACGAATTCGAGAAGGGTAGCTTCACCCTTTCTAGAAATTAAAGTTTCAAATTTCTTCTTTTTTAATTTGCATTTTATATAGTATATATTATATATATATATATATATATATATATATATATATATATATACTATATTATATAATATATATATATATATATATATAATATATATATAGATATATATATATATACTATATATATATATATATATATATATATATATATATATATATATAATATATATATATATTTTATATATATTTTTTTTTTTATATTTATAATATATATATATATATATATATATATATATATATATATATATATATATATATATATATATATATATATATATATACCGCAATTTGTCTGATAGTCCCTAACTATCTGTCCTACTGTATGTTTATATAGGCGTTTTGTTTTTGGCATTTGTGCTTACGAAACGTAAGTAAAATTTTCGAGTTTGCGTTCGTTTTTGTTTAAACCGCAAAATCGTAAAAAAATGGTTTAACAAACATAAGGAATTTCCTTAATTCTATAAGGTTGCTAATTTCTGTGACGCCGGACTTTAGCACGTTCTGGTACGAAAATGTTAAACCAAAAAAATGACGCGTGGTAGGTCCCGTTTGAATTGATGAATCATTCAATAAAATCAGCTTTAAATCTAATTCTTCCAAATCAATAAACTCCATTCACAATAGTTTATCATTTTTTGTAATAAAAACCATTTGTTATTAGTTTTATTTTTGTTTATCCGAAATCGACGAGCTCCATCAAAACAGCTGATTTCAATTGTTTGCAAAACAAAAGTAAACCTCGTAAGAAATTGTATTCGTTTTTGCACGAAATTCAGGCAATTAGTACAGGCAATCAGGAGTGCCAAAGAAGTCTTATGGATATTAAGTGCTTAGGTTTAACGTGTTTTTATATAAAAAAGATTCCAAATTTTAAGTTCTTCACCTTTAGAAGCATTTTAAGAATGGAGAATTTTTCAAGAGATATACGGTGCCTATTGAGGTCATAGTGATCTCTGACACCTAAATTCTCTGGTTGAGAGTTGGGGAGATTAGTTCGAAAGGAAACGTCCATGCGTTTGGAAGGACTCCGCATTTCGTTAGTTGCAGGAAGTTTGACTAACATAGTCGATGTTACAGTGGCACATATATTTGTAAACAATTGTGACCTCAAGTTCAAGGGGATGCTTTCTCTAATCTTAAAGAAACTGCCAATTGAGTTGTTGTTAATAAAAGATATAAGAAACTTGCATTGTGGAAAGTTTTTGTTTAAGATATTTCTAATCTGAAAGTGAAGATCATTGGAAAAGGGTCCAATGCAGAGAAGCCGAGCATAAACAGGAAGTTTAGGAACATCATATGCAGTAGTTTTAAGGCGATAAATGTTATCGAGAAACGTGAAAACAAGTTTATCAAAAAGGTTAGAGGGATAGAGGCTAAACCTAGAAAATTTACGGAGAAAGGTTATTTCTTCAAGGAAAAACTTCCAATCAGAACAAATAACAAAGGCTTGTGTATCCGGGACCTTAGACCTGCAATTTTATGATTAAAGGAGATAGAAATAAAGAAATTAGTTCCAAGTAAAGTATTAGTGGGCTTGCGATAAATAGAAGTAGCAAGTCCACTAATACTTTACATGGGACTAATTTCTTTAGGTCTTTCTCCTTTAATCATAATTGTAATAATACGAAGCGTTTGCGATAGAATGAATCTTAGTATTTTCTTTGCTTTTAATTTAGACCGTTTTCGTTTTTGTCATGTCATTTGTGCTTACGCTCGATAAGAAATGCTCACACAGTTTTAGCACTAATTTCCTGTTTCAGGGTTCACACTTTCTGGAAAGTCAGGGGGAAAAAATCAGTCAGGGAAAGTCAGGGAAACGTTTTAAGATATGCTGAAAGTCAGGGAAATTCCAAAAAAGTCCGGGAAATTTTAAAATTTCAAAACATGGACCAAGTTACATATTTTTGATATATTGTTTTTCCTTACTGTATAATTGTGGAATGCGAGATGTATTTGATAAATGAATGAAAAGGATGGACGAGGAATGACATCCCATAAATCTACTTCTATCCTGTTTCTTTCTATTTTTAGTTCACTATTACCTACTATTCTTCCTAACTTCTGTCCGTAGCAGGTTTTCAAGTCTCTTCCGATTAGAAGGTGATTGGTATAATTGGATGTGTTTTAGACTTGTATGACTTATGACTTAATCTGTATATATCTTTTTCTTTTTAGAGATTTATACTTTTTGAGGTGTTTTTTTGAGGTTTTACGAAGTGATTTTGGATTTTTGTGCAGTTGACAGCCGAAAATCTCTCAACACCAAACCAATTAACAAAATGTTTCTGTCAAGACTAAAGATTATTCTTCTGAAATGAAACTGGCCTTTTTTTAAAATGCTTTCCTTGAACGTGAAATCATTTTTACGAAAGTTCCAAACGTCAGACCCTTGGTCCTATTACAGTTCACAGATTTACAGTGTCTCGTACTAAATATTATGGAAAGATTTCTTAAGTCCAGTAAAATGCCTGCTGCTACAACAAAGCTTTTTGTATTAGATTTACTTGACAAAGACAATTTGCGTGATGTAAAAGTATTAATCTTGGAATTCAGACCAAGTGCTTCTCAAAGAAGTCACTTCGAATGAAAGTAATATCCTTAAATTCAAACTTGAATGCCAGAACTGTGCTAATCAAAATGACAGAAAAGGTATTAGAAAGATGTCCTCTGAAGTACAAGCCTATCCAAGGGCTCTCATCATTGGATCCTTAGTATAATTTTTCATAAGCCAGAACAAGGGAAACAAAGATTTGCTTTATTGGTAGAGGCATTGTGCCAATAACCGAATCACAGATACTGTTGCTGAGAAAGCAAAAACACAATACACTCTACTTTGCGTGAAGCTCATTCTACCCTTGAATTAAAATCAAAATATTTTTGTGTGAAGTCCTTCTAGGAGACTGGATGAATTTTATTCTTCTATACGTACCTAGGGAATCAATTTTATGCGGAATTGTGGCAAATCTATTAATTAGGACTGATATTTTCCCATGGAAATGTATGCGACAGGGGAAGGAGGGTTTTCTGTAAATACAGCAATTTTAGTGGAGATCTGAAGAACATATTCTGATTTTCCAAAGAACAGTGCCACAATGCTATTGAGATTTCAACTGAAATGTATTCATAAAGTCCTATAACTCAAAAAAAAGTTGACAAATGCACACACACACAAGGAGATATGAAGAAACATCTCAGAAGAGTCAAAACAGAACCAAAAAGAAGATAATAAAAAGGTTGAAAAAATAAAATTATCCATACAGATCAACAAACTTGAAGAGCAAAGAAAGATGTTAAAACAAAGCTTTGACAGAAGACGCTTTAAAATCAAAATTCAGATGCTTGAAGAAGAAA
>JABUQX010012525.1:0-12500 GCA_015478945.1 Trachelipus rathkii | reverse complement strand
ATATTATATATAATATATGATTATATAATAATATATATTAATAACATTTATTAATACTTCAGACCATAGATTCAACATAAATAGTTGTAAAACTTAGAAAAATGCATTTTATGATGCGAGGGAAAAAATCAGAAATAAGAGATTTTATGTATTTCAAACTAAACTTTGTGAAGTTTCCTAAAGTCGATTTTGTGTACGTTTTAATATCTACGATAAATGAGAACTTTTTCATTTTCAAAATTATTTTATCTTGTAGTTAACTTGCTTTTCATTAGTTATTTATTGGAGTTTAAAATGAAAACTATAAACAAACAATACCATAGGGTAGATGCATCAGCAGGTTGCCGTGCACGGCATGGAGACCGCTCGCATCCAAATGCGCGCGAACGGTGCCGTGTAACAAGTTGTATATACATAATGTAAATATAACTATAGACATTACCGTGCTATAGATTAAACTTTTCATCTCAACATAAAATAATACAATTCATTTTATATAATGGGAAAATTGAGAAAATTCGAAAAAATCCCACAAATCAAATAATTCTCAGATAGGATCGCCAACCATTCTGAAATTAATTTTTTCATTGCTCCCTAGAATCGAAAGGCATATTATATATACTATATATATAGTATATATATTATATATATAATATATATATAATATATTGTATATAATAATATAATATAATATTATATTATATAATATATATATATGACTCTAAAATATATATAATTATATATATATATGAATATGATATATATATATATATATATATATGGTGAAGGTGTGTGTTTATAAAGGTATAATTTTTTTCAGATATATCAATATATAGACATTCAATACATCGATATTAATTAATATTCCAATTGCTCCATCGTTCCAAATATTTGAATGCAGTGGCAAGAATCATATTGTCTACGGGCGACTCCGGCTTCTACCCCTGATGTGTAAGTGCCACTGAGCTTATTTTTTTTATTTGCAATATCAATGATTATCAATATTGATATTTCAAAATGAAATGTCGATATATCTAACTATCGAGTAGTAAGACCAGACATATCGTTATATATAATAATTACTCATGAGTATACGTAGGTATATAATAGTCGATATGCAGATATTATCTATATATTATATAATATAATATATATATATATATATATATATTATATATATATATATATTATTTTTTATATATATAAATATATATATATATTATATATAATTTTATATATATATAATATATTATAAATAAATAAATTAATATTATTAAAATTAAATAAAAAAATATAATATATAAATATATATATATATATATATATATATATATATATAAATATATATATATATATATATATATATTATATAATATATAGTATATATAATATATATATATATATATATATATAAACATCGAGATAAAAAAAATATATATATATATATATATATATATATATATATATATATATATATATATATATATATTATATATATATAATATATATATATATATATAATAATATATATATTATATATATATATATATATATAGCTATATATATATATATATATATATTATATATATATAATATATAATATATATAATATATTAGTATAGTATATATTATATATATATATATATATATATATATATATATATATATATATTATATATTATATTGTTTGCAGGAAGGTGGAAGTAATCAAAAATAATTTTGATATATATATATATAATATATTAATATACTATATATATCATTTATATATAATACATCTATATATATATATATATTATATATATATATATATATATATATATTTTATATAAATATATATAATATATATATATATATATATATATATTTATATAATATAATATATATATATTATATATATATATAATATAGTATATTTATATATATAATATATATATAGTATATATATATACATTTAGGTCTATTAGATCCTTCTTAATTCAATTAAAATATAACGTAATGCAATTACTTTTACGAACTAGTCCTTTGAATATAGGTTTCCAAATTAAATTTTCTCACTACCTTTCTCACCATCCATCTTGTTAGGTAGAACTTGTCAAGTGTTGCTTCTCCAGAAATCCCTCCAGACATCCGGGTCTTCAAATAGTGCCGTCCTTTCTACATTCTCCATTTTTTCTCCCCTCGACCCAACTGCCTCTTCTACAGCATCCTTCCATCTTTTTCTCGGTCTTCCCACTGGTCTCGCTCCCATAGGTCTCCAATTAAGTAATCTTCGGGGGGTATCTCCAGCCTTCCATTCTCCGCACATGTCCAAACCATCTCAGCTGGTTTCTCTCAATACATTCCATTATTTGGCGGACTCCGAGCTCTTCTCCTATTGTTTCACTCCTAACTCTGTCCCTCAGCGTTACTCCTCTTATTAACTTCAACACTCGCATTTCCGCTGCCTCTATTTTACTCTTCTGTATCGTGTTAAGTACCCAACATTCCGACCCGTATAGTAATATTGGTCGTTGGATGGTTGTATATATTGTCACCTTTATCTCAATGGTTGTATATATTACCTAGTCCACTGGCACTTCTCTCTACGTCATCAACGGGTACAACATTCCCACATTACTTGAGTATTTCGTTATTCTTTCCCTCAGTTCTGAATCTATCAACCTTTTCTCAATTCAATATCACCTCCTAGATACTTTGGATAACGTACTGGACTGTTCAACTGTATATCCTCCATCCATATCTCCACGTGTTCTCCCTGTCTCGATATCGCCATTATCTCCAGCTTCTCCAGGTTTATTTTCATTCCCCACCCTATTATAACTTCATTCCATGAATTCACAGCAGTTTGCAAGTTCATGATGTTCCTTTGTCACCAAAGCCGCGTCGTCCGCGTATGCAAACGCGTATTCCTTATCCTCTCTCTCATACATATCCACTTTAAGCAATTGTCCAGATATAACTCAAAGAGTAAAGGAGACAGCACACTGCCATGCCTTACCCCAGTCTTCGTTTCAAACCATTTCTCCCTTCCTATCTCCGTTCTAACCGTATTTATGGGGTTTTCATACATATTCCTTATTATCCTTATCAGCTTCTTATTTATTCCATATGCAGGATTTTCCATGACTATCCACAATCTCTCTCTTTGTATTCTATCAAAAGCTTTCTCAAGATCTATAAATGCGATATATGCTATCTTATTCCATTCTATGATCTTCTCCACTATCATTTTTAAAGAGAATATCAAGTCAATTACACTTCTATTTGGTCTGAATCCATGGTGCCACTCTCCGATCTTTCCCTCTAACTCTCTCCGGAGTCTTTTCTCTATTATCCTCTCGTATATTTTATATGCTCTCAATAGTAGCACTATTCCACTGTAGTTCTGACACTTTCTTCTATCTATTTTTTTTATGCATTTGGGCATATCACAGCTTTTCTCTAATCTGACTGTATGTTCTTCTCCATATACAATTTATAAGATCTGTCATCCATGCCACCATACAATTTCCTGTTTTGAATATTTCATTATTCAATCCATCGATTCCAGGGCTCTTTTCATTCTTTAAGGCTCATATAGCTTGCCTTACTTCCTCCCCATGTATCTGTTCCAAGTCTTCCTGTTCTCGGTCTTGCATTTGTGGGTTCCTCTCCTCTATATATTCCTCGCCGTCCACCACATTAAATAGTTGAGATTTTAGACATAACACCTGCTCCGTCCGTGCATTTTTCATTGATGTTTTTTTTTTTTTAATTATTGTTTATTAAGCTCTTAGGATTTATTAACCTACTTTCAAGTTTTGTTTATAATAAAATACAAATACTACTTTTTTAGAAGTTTTGATGGTTTGTGTTTACATGTCTATTAATAACAATAGTTTTGCTAATATCTTTTGTTATCTAACTTTTGTGGTTTGCATGGAAATGGTTGTTTGGTGATAGGTTGACTGTTGGCTTGACTGGGACAGTTATGATAAGTGCATGTGGCTTCTTACTCTTTTATTTTTCTAATGTTCTAATCAAAGAGTATCTACAATATTTTCCGGTAGCAATGGTAGTAAAGCCCAGTAACAAAATAATTTTAGGGAATCATACTTTCATTGTTTTTTTTTAAGATTGGCAGTGTGGGCGGTGGGCGGGGAGTTTGTGCGCTCGGTTGTGTGTATAGGTGTTTGTGTAGTCGTGTGTGTGTTGTGTGCTGTGAATTAATGAAGACTTGAGATTCACGCTTTTTATGGGTTTTGCATCTTGTGTCTTTATAGGTGGAATGTGACTTTGCTATTTTATGCATTAAAAGAAATTTTTATTATATGAAAGCTAATACTGCAAAAGCCAAATTCATTATATTGTAACATTAAAAATAATGCTTAAATTCATTATAAAAATATATTTGAATTTTCTTTTTAAACTTTCTTCATTCGGTATTCGAATACCATACATATATATATTATATATATATATATATATAATATAATATATAAGTATATATATATATATTATATATAATATATATATATATATATTATATATTATATATATTTATATATATTTTATTTATTACTTATATATTTCATAATTTATATATATATATATATATAGGTATGCAGAAGGATTTACGTGCTCGACGTTATATTTTCTGCGGGAAATTTTCTGAACAGATGGGACGTTCCTCAAATCTCTCTCACACACACCACCCATCCACGCCCCACCGGAAAGAATATTGTGCGGTTTCTGCTGTCAACTTTTGCGCAGTCGCCTCGTTCCGGAAGGAACCCTCCGCTGACCTGTCAGCAACTCTTTGCATTTCTACACTTTGGTTTCACCTTTTTTCTCCATTCTGAGACATCCTCCTTCCGGCACATGCCTCAGGCTCTTTTCTAAAGCCGGGAACCATAGAAGAGGCAATTTCCTCCTGGGACAGGGCTTGGACATGGATGTGTCCAGTTGCAGTAAGCTGTAAGACAAAATCATCCGATCAGTCAGTGCGAGAAGAGGAGACATTAAATCATTGCTCATACTTTTACAAACTCTCCGCTACTTCACAACATAACTTGGGTTCCTGCAAAGTCTGTGTACACAACTTCCCAACATCACAACCCTATAACTACAAACAAGCCAAAACAGAACATAAAAACATTCTAACAAATCAACATAAATGGGATTCATAACATCAAGAAAGAATTGAAATTTTCCTTAGACTCCAATAAATATACACATGCAATGATTCAAGAAGCCTGCAGGCCCGAGATCTTCTCCAGACGCTAATTAGTCTTACGATACACACCATCCATTCTCTTTCCATCCCAAAAAATCTATTCACCTACTAACTCTCATAAATAATCCTTACTCTATCAGCTAATGCCACACCATCACTCCTCTACTTTACTAAAAAGACAACATTACAGACTTTCAGTAGGAGTAGGACTAATGATTAAACAAAAACACAATCTGATAATGTACATATACTATTCACACTTTATCACTTTCACCACATTCTGCTCTATATAATAATCATATGAAACCCAATATCTTTCTCAGTCTTCTCCAGCCTACCCAAAACTTATATTAATGGGAGGGAAACTTTCAGTGGCTTACCATACCAAAGGTACAAAATGTCCAAGTTGCTCTCAACGCCCAGATAAGCATGTTCATATTCCTCTAATCAAACTCATTAAAAGCTTAAACATCCTTAACAGCGACCCCAAACCAACCACATCAGACTATTCCGACCGCTCTAACTATTGCAAAACTTACACCTCCACTGACCTAAACGTTCTACTGCATTGCCAATATAAACACAACCAATTTACTTTGGTTCCACCTTAACCGACGCTATAAACTCGACTACCTCCCTATCATCACTTAAAGTATCTATCAACTTCTACAATAATATCACTTACTTCCTAGATTCCACTCTCCAGAAAAACTACAATTACAAAAAACCGACTGGACAAAATTTCACTGACCACATGAAAACAACTTATCCTGTCTTCACACTTATCATTACACCTTAACCCTCACCACTCACAACAAATCCCCTCAATTATCTCTCTCACTAATATCTGATAAAAAAACTGGCAACCTTCAACATCCCGAAGGGATTCCGTTAATATAACAATCAACCTTAATTTTCCCCGAAAATAGAGAGGAGCGCTATATCACATACGTCTATCTCTCGCAGAAATTTACAGCTCAAGATCGCAATCATACTCTCATATTGCTACATCATATTACATCCTTAAATCACTTCAATATTCACCACTAATTGAACACAATTCTTTTTTTTTTTTTTGTTTTTTGTATGTTTCTTTGAACAACTTCCAAACTTTTCTCAGCAAACCCTCTCTAAAATCACCACTCTAAAGAGGAACACACATCATAGCCAACATTGAAAACCTCAACATATCCCAACCACTGCACACCATGATCATCAAAAATAAATATTTTGCATTTTTTAAAGCCATCTAAAACAACTTGCAAATTACTTAATCTAACACAGGGGTTCCCAAACTTTTTTCACCCGCGGCACCCTGTAGTGGTGTTAAAAAAAAATTTCGCGCACACCTACTTTAAATTGGGTTTGACTACTTTAAGTCTTAAGGTCTCTCAGAAAACAATATGAAGAAACACAATGACTCATTTAATGCTCATTTTAGTACCTTTGAATGATGTAAATATTTGAAACTGTTTTTAATGATTTTTCAATTATTTCTTTAAGTTTATGGGAAGTTTTGTCAATTTTACCTTTACAATCACATTGACGCTGTAGTGTTACTCCTGTATTTCTGGGTTTTTTAATGTAGTGCCTCATTTGGATTGAGAAATGCAGTATCTCTCTCTCTACATAGATAAGTGGAATTAAAAACGGCAGTCGGAGGGGTAGTTCTTTTTTAATGCATAATGCTTGTGCCAACAGCATTGATTTTCTACATGGACATTTTTCATTTGGGTCATGCGCAGATATCTCTATCTGTCCCCCTTCCAGTTTGGTATTTTTATAATGTTCAAGTGCCTGTTTCATCTGATTGTTCCAGCCAGTATTTTTGAAAGCTTCATTTGTCATCCCAGTAGGTTTACGTTTCGGGTCGCACGAAAACGGGTTTATCATCCAGCTGTAGACATCCTTCTTACAAGATCAATATCTGGAGAATACTCAAGCATATGGTTTTTTTTATCGCAAACCATTGCCAAAGTGGAGTGCAGTAATAACTTATACCGAGGAAGGTTCGGTTGAAGATGGAAATCGTCATGTTGTTTTCGACAAATTCTTAGCAGGACGCCGCTGATTGGATGTTTTGCATATCCTTTGAGAAGAGTTTGTGAGGGATAATTTGTCTCTGCTCTTAACCACTTAGGGCGCTTTTTCGATATTATAAGAATTTTTTGTGCGCAAAGCCTTTTATTTTTTGTCCTAATTCGTGCTCGCCCTTTTTCCCTTTCCCTGTATAGATGATGTTGATGTCTGTTTCATTGGTAGCTTTTTTCGAATATCGTCGAAAAGTGATTATACTTTTTACCATTTAAGCAGTTCCAATCGACCATCAGTTAATTTTGAATTAAATGACTGCTTGTAAATGTGACACCAAATGCAATCGTTTAGTTCAAACAGTCTGGCTAAAACTCTTTTCCCATTGCAAGCGGAGCCTTGCAAGTTCCTGTGTGCAGCTAAGAGGTGGAAGTGTAGGTGGTCCATTATCCCTATTCTGACCGCCCGGTTAGAGTTGGTTGAGAAGGGTGCTCTAAAGCGGAGCAGATCTTAACATGAATTATATTCTTCACACATCATCGCAGTAATGACGCTTTAAATCTTGTGGCATCTTTTCTTATTGGCAGGTGAAATGTCCTCGATGTTATGACACATGTGTGGTCTTGTTGGTGGTGTTTGCTCTGCCACTTTGCTTCATCTCTAAACACCTGACTGCCCTTTTTCTTTGTTCCAACGTAATTGCGCGCCGCTACCATCACTGCACTATACTCCCTACAACTTGCTTTCCATTGTCCAATACCTATTTTTCTGTACATTTGTCGATTGCATTGAAAATTTCCGTACGCCAGTGGTGTAAGTCTCAGCACTTCACTCATCAAAGTTCCTCTTCAATTTGCATTGCGAATGGGTACCGTTTCACAAACACAAGAAGAAGGCAGCAAGTCCGCGCTACGCTTCGGTAGCTTTCTAATCAAGCTGTATATACTAAAAACATTCACAATTTTTTTCAAATACTTCTTAGGAATTGTCTGTACTCGATCTGTCTCTTGAATATTGTGTTAATTTGGCTTGCTTAAAGTGTTATTTGATAGCTAACAGTATTATCTTCTTGGATCCATATCTGGACCTAAAATGCAATTAACAACATCCTTCAGGCCAGGTTTAATTAAATGTCTCGGCAATAGTATGCAGTTTTCCAGTTTTGAATGAATGACAATAAATGAAGCTTCAGTTGCGTTTTCATTTTCATTTCATTTTTAGAAATTATCTCCTTCATAGATGAACCTGCCTGAAGAGATAAAGAGCGGCGTTTGAAGATTTCTTCACCTATATGCACTAAATCAGAAAATGCTTGCATTTCAAATGTCTTTTAATTTTAATTTTAAGCAGCCATTAGCAACAAACTTTTATGAACAGTTACAGCATTGCCTTCGGTGCCTGTTCGTTCCCGACCGGAAACAAAGCCAAAACAAAGTATGGTAGCTAGGAGTGCATAATTTTCTATTTTTTCGAAGCCTGCCTTTGGAAACGTGAGTTGCCTTTCCCAAACTGAGGCAGCAACAACTTGGGGCTTCACGCCTATGCCAGGAGTCTGCTGTGAATAGTTTCCCATCCACATTCCGGGATCCGACTTGCTTTGGTTCTTATTGAATCAGTCGTGAGTCACTTTCTCAGAAGTGTATTTCTATCATAGTGGGGCAGGGTGTGACACTCGTTTTGTGTGTGTATCTAAAGAACGTTGGCGCTTTTCAGGTTTTTTAGCTCAGGGCTTGTTCCATAATTACTGCCAAAAATAGTACTTGCCTACCAGTTTATATTAAAACTCTTTTACATGTCAGGTCACTTGTTTTTGTCAACAAAGTATCTTATATATATATATACTATATTATATATATATATATATATATATAATATATATTATTATTATATAATATTTATATATATTTATATATTTTTATATATATATTATTATATAATATATAGATATATATATATAGATATATATATTATAATATATATATATATATATATATATATATATATATATATATATATATATATATATATATATATATTATAATATATATATATACTATATATATATATATATATATATATATAATATATATATGATTATAATTCTAGTCACTAATATCACTAATGGCTAATTAAACAGTTTCTTTATATCAATAAGAACATATAATTCAAAGTTACCGTAAAATCCACTGGAATCATTTTTGGGCAATGTTAATAACCCGGAGTCATTCGAAACCTAAGGACGCACTCCGTGACTACAAACAAAATGGCCGCGAGTAGTAGACGATGCATAATAATGGTGTTGGCCATATTATAAAAATGAATTGTACTTCTTAACTCTAAAATTTTAGTGAAAACTGAAAAAATGTACCGGCACCCCTGGCACACGCTGGCGGCAACCCCAGGGTTGCCGCGGCACCCACTTTGGGAACCCCTGCCTTAGCCACACACTTCGCTAAACAAAGCCACAAACCCACTCACCCACAAAACAGGAAAATTATTAAAGCCCTAAGAAAAACAAAAACAAAAACAACCAAGACCAAACAATACAAATAACCATTGCAGACCTAAAAAAAACACCATAAAATCCCTTAAAAACTCCCCAGCCACAGGCCCTGACAATATCTCAAACAAACACCTAAAACACCTAGGGAATACAGCATTAACACAACTGGCACATATATTCAACAGCTCCATCAATCTAAACTTTATTCCCCACATCTGGAAAGGAAGCAATTATAATACCAAAGTTAAAACCCGGAAAAGACCCCTCAAACCCCTTCTCGTATCGTCCTATATCACTGCTATCAACATCATGCAAACTTCTTGAAAAACTTATTCTGATCAAAATTACCCCTCACATCCCCAAACAAAAGTTCCAACACAGATTCCAACCACATCACTCAACCACAACAGCACTCAAACATCATTCAACTCATAACAAACGGCCTAAATTCTACACCCAAACACAAAAAAATACTCATCGCAATTGACATCAACAAAGCCTTTGACACAGTCCCAAAACACAACCTAATCCACAAAATATTAAACTCCAACATCCCAACAAATCTTAAAAAATGGATATCTAACTCCTATCAGGAAGAACAGCACAAACTCAAATAAACAGCATCAAATCACGAAACTGTAACATGGACAATGGAGTACCTCAAGAGCAATACTGTTCTTCACACTTTTCAGCCTATTTACTTACCGATCTCGACCCAACCACAGCAAACCAACACCACATTAACAAACCGTACGGAGATTGACATCACCATCGCCACTACGCATCAGAACCTAAACACTGGGCAACTAATCTGAACACAACAATATATCAGCCTAATCCAACACATTGGTTAAACCGAAACAGAATGTCCCTCGCCAAACAAACACATCACTCTAATCACACAGACAACAACCGGAAAATCACACCGCCAAAATGCTCCTAAACAACATGGTAATCCCACTAAACAAACTTCCAAAAATCGTTAGGCCATCCACTCGGCAAACTCATCTAAACTTCAACAAACACACACAGACCTATATTACTTCATCAACAAAACAAAAACTAAAATATATTGGTTGTATATTTTCACATTACAAACAACAACCAATTCCACCACATATAATAAGCAATTTTTCCGTCCGACTCTAAATTACGCCTCTCCCACAATGACACCGGCTCCTTAAACAAAAATAATAAGAGAAAAATTAGAAAGAACGGTGAAAACGATCTAAGAATAATAAAAGGATGCCCCTCTACAACTCCCACAAAGCATCAACACCCGAAGAAACTAAAATTCTACATATAGACAAACACTTGGAAATGATAGGCACTGAATCTGGGAAAATGCCAAAACACATAACACTCCAACACCCATGCAACGCAGCAATCTTAATCCAACCTACCACAGACTTAAACCACCCCCTTCCTCTCCAGCACTGCTCTATTAAGACAAATTTAAACATATCCCAAACCTCCTAAATAAATACTTATACACCAAACATATCACAACCTTCTAATGAAAATAACTTAAGAAAGCAGACGCAACTAAAAACATACTAAATGAACTTCCACCGAAAAGGCTCCAGAATTTAACGTCGCTCTCCAAATCCATGCAAACCGTTCCTGGCCAAACTAAGCATGCGGCCAACCCGCAAAACCTATAAGGAATTTTGATTGTCTGTTTGTAAGGCATATTTGTGTTTACGAAATCGCTTGTACAAATTGTAACACTGACCCTTGAAACAAGTCCTCTCCACTTCTTTCTGATGATGTCATTCCTAAACTCTCACCCAGGAGCAAAATTAGAACATCTCAGCCGCTGGTAGGATTATGGAGAGAGATCGGCCGAGGTGGCGGGGTACCTTCAAGCAGTGTGGCGGCCCTAAGAGGGTGGCCAAGGGATGTGAGGAAAGTGAAGGTTTAAAGGTATATATATATATATATATAATATATAATATATACATATATAATATATATATATAATATATATATATATATATAATTATATATATATATACTATATAATAGCCAATATATTATACTGTATATTATATTATATATATAATATATATATAGTGATATATATATATATATATTATATATTATAGTACTATATATATATATTATATATATCTATATTATATATATATATATATATACATATATATATATATATATATAATTATATATATATATATATATATATATATATATTATATTATATAATATAATATATATATATATATATATATATAATATATATATATATAATGTGTGTGTCTGTTGTGTGTGTGTGCTCGCGCGTGTAGGTGTAATGTGGGGTGTGGGTGGTATATATTTGTCTTTAGCCTGTCACTTAAATTACATCTCACCCATTGCGCCTTTACCTTCTTTCCTTTTTCGGTCATTTAATTTTTCCAAAGTAATCCTTTAATTCTCTCAGGTATAACAGAAAGGATACAATTGGATGCTAAAACTCTTCTCCTATTGTAAAAGCCAAGGCTCAAAGTTGTTTATTTATTTTCGATATTTTATTTTTTCCAATATTTGGAAAATGTAAATATTTTGAAATGCTTTTAGTAAATAAAAATAAAATAAATATAATGAAAACAATTAAATAAAAATATTTTTGATATTGTTATCGTGGTGAGCACTCAGAAATTATACTGTATATATATATTATATATTATATATTATATATATATATATATAATAATATATATATATAATATATATAATATAGTATAT
>JABUQX010012524.1:15000-29446 GCA_015478945.1 Trachelipus rathkii | reverse complement strand
GCTTCGAGCGTGGGCTCTGAAGAGGACTGATTGGTAGGAACAGTGCTTAGGAGTGGTATAGGATTGTGAATCAAAATCTTCCATTGAAAACAAATGATGAGAGAATGAGCCGAGAAGAAGAGAGAGAGTAAATGTATTTAGTTTATGGAACTTGCAACCAGGCGTATGTTTTGAGAGGGTTAATTCACTAGAGTTATGTTAGATTCTCCAGTGTGAAGTGTATTGTTATGATGAGCTACTAACGTGAGCAGGCTGGAACAAGTGTCTGAGTTTAATATTTAGGTATGTTGTGGATGAAAAGGAACGATGCATGCACAGTGTTTGTAGGAAAGTGTGAATGACAGGGAAAGCAGCTGGGCTGCAAGTTAAGATCATCTGGGTGAATGTAAAAGGACTAAGCTGGAGTGCCAGGTTCTTTGCATGAGGGATTTTGTTACACCTTTAACTGGGTTATTGTTTATAGTAGTCGAGACTATGCGTCTGGAATAAGAATTATAGACTAAAGTGTCCAATGTGTTTCAGGACATGGATAATATTAGGGCGTCTCTAGGTGTTGAGAAGAATTGATAAAATGAGAATAAACGTATTAAGAGTTGTGTGGTGTGAAGAAATCGGTAAACGAGAGAAATAAACGAAAGCATGTTGAGATGGTTTGGTCATGTGAAGGATGGATGATAATAGTCGGTTGTTTTAAGCGGATGTATAATGGTGAGTGTTGGGGGGAACCGACCGGCTGTTAGACCGAAAAGGAAAAAGTGGATTGAGTCAGTAAAGGATTGTCTCAGGATGAGAAATGTGAGTTGCAGAGGCAAGAAAGAAAGGTGCATTGTAGGAGAGAATGGCGGGGTTTTGTGAGGGGAGTAGTATGGCCCACCTGGGCCAGATGAACCCTACACTTGACGATTTACCATAGTGAGGATCCGTCGCGTTCCCGTGAAGCTCTTATAGGAGGGATGTTCTGAGTGCCGACGAGTCTTACTAATTAACATACATGAGGGCGGTAAGGTGGCTTTTCTTTTAGACTTTTGTCATATTCTTGTTCCGGTAAAAAGGGGGGATAAGACAAGAGGAATGTATATGTAAAGTTTAATAAATTTACGAACTTAGGGTTACATTAATATCACATAGGAGTGATTGGTCTTCAGTAGTACCGTTGTAAAAGAAATAGGTACTATAGAAGGTGGAGGAAACAGTCTACTCGACCTTCTATCTTCGTGATTGCCTTTAAAACAAAGTATATATATTTAATAATTATATTTCAATAAGTACTGTATATATTATGTAACACAGGAGAAGTATAGTATTTATATTTTGTATGTTTAATCAGATAGGCTGGGTTATTAATTATTTATAACATAGATGATTATAATCCAATGCAGGATTGGTAAATAATTAGCTTTATGCACTACGATATTATTATATATACATAATAATAATATATATATTATATATACATAAAATAATGATATTATATTGTTTTTACATAAATACAATTAAGTTAATAGTAATTGCAGTTGTAATTAAAATTAATCAAGCTGCATTCAATGTACAATTAATTAATTAGGATCCAGTTGTGGATGGTCCTATAATAGGCTGTTTTTAGTATAAGATGAGATTAACACAAGGTGTTCTTCATAACACCATCACGAGAGTTCCTCCAAATATTATCATGGAACTCGACAATTAAGAAGTAAGAGATAATAAAATATGAGTTCATCAAATCTAAATAGAGATAACTAGATAAGAGCCACTTCCTTCGGCTAATCCAATTATTGTAATTACATGAAAATTATGGTGATATGTTAATAGTTAAAAATATCTAAACTAAATTAAAGATTGGTCATAAATTCCTTGTCTGTAGGGAAGAAAAGAGAAATTAGTAACGAAAATAAATAGTTATGTAAGTTACGAAATGACTAAAAGAAACTACAAGAACAGTGTATGGAAAAGCAAAGAGAACTACAAGAAGCATAGTAGAAGAACTGCCGACAGAGTCGGTCTCAAAGGAGAACGTAACAAGGGTGTTAACGGCTCGACAACAAAAACAAAACAATAGAATGGTGCAGACCCCTTAGGAGGCTCCATAAGGATCCTTTTACAACCCAACGTTAAACAAAAAATAGCTAGTTAAAGAACACTAAACAGGATCCATAAGAGTACCTAAAACACACAAACCAAATAAACCATTAACCTCAACAAGTCAGTGCCGACGGGCGAACCCCTTATACAGTACTCCCCCTAGAGATGATGGCAGGGTCAGAGGACAGATCACAAAGGATGAATGGGCCTGCCATATCTCGAAAAGGTGCAGGGTTGAGCTGGAAAACAAACCTGAAGAGGGGTACTTCGAGGTATCCGTCGTAAGGTAGACTTCTTAGGTTGAGGCGCCAGTGGTGAGTCAGAAGATTGAGGTAGAATATTGGAAAGAGGAACAGAAGAAAAAGGTAGGACATTGGGAATACTTGAAACTTGAGGTAATGAAGGAGAAAGAACTGGAGTATTAGACAAAGGAAGAAAAACTCCTGGAGAAGGAGGAACAAGATCAATGTCATCCGACAGTTCTGATTCCAAAAAGGCAGGTTTTAGTCTATCGATGGAAATGACTTCCTCTCTACCTGGTCGTTGGACAGTAAAGAATTTTGGTGAACGTCGCAGGACCGGAAAGGGACCTTCGTACTTGGGTGAAAAGGCCTTTTGTGACAGTCAATAAGAACGAAAACATGAGAACAAGAAGTAAGGTCAGAAGGAATATAAGTGAATTGTT
Source organism: Trachelipus rathkii (assembly GCA_015478945.1). Classification (NCBI taxonomy): domain Eukaryota; kingdom Metazoa; phylum Arthropoda; class Malacostraca; order Isopoda; family Trachelipodidae; genus Trachelipus; species Trachelipus rathkii. The sequence goes on along the minus strand of JABUQX010012524.1, from coordinate 26,682 downwards.
GTAGAACGAGTCTGAGTAGGTTTCCATGAGGAAGCACACTACTTTAGACGAGAAACATAGGAATTAGGATCGACAGGAAGAGGAATTGCATTATCAAAGAACTCGCCAGGAAGAGGAATTGCATTATCAAAGAACTCACCAGTCTAGTTGAGATCTGATTTAAGGGAGGATCGAATTCCTAAGAGAACTAATGGCAACGCTTCAATCCAATTCTCGTGTTTCATGGCACAAGCAAGGGATGCTTTTAATTGACGACGGAACTCGCGAAGTGCCTAGGAGTGTCATAAGGTCTTTAACACTCGAGAAGTACCTAGGAGTGTCATAAGGTCTTTAAAAAGAAAAGACTCGAACTGTCTGCCTTGATCGGTGGTGACGGTGGAAGGCACACCAAAATGCGAGATCCAATGAAAGACAAAAGCTTTCGCAACAGTCTCGGCTTTGATATCCGGAAGTGGAATAGCTTCCGGCCACCTGGTAAAGCGATCAATGCAGGTGAGGAGATAAGAAAATCCCTCTGAAGGAGGAAGCAGCCCGACAAGGTCAATATGAACCTTATCGAAACGTTCCGAAGGAGGAAGGAATTTTCTGAGAGGAGCTTTGGTGTGTTTATGGACCTTGTGTTTTTGGCAGGAAAAACATGCACGGGTCCAATTTTTCACATCAGAGTTGGTGCCAGGCCAAATAAAACGTAAAGAAATTAACTTTTGTGAAGCCTTTACTCCAGGATGTGATAAAGAATGCAAAGTAAGAAAAACAATTTTACGAAAAGACTGTGGAACTAAGGGACGAGGAGAACCTGTTGAAAGGTCGCAAAGAACAGGTTTGGACACATTCGGAAGCGTAATTCGTCTCAGCTGGAGAGATGTGTCATCTGAGAGCGAAATACTTTCTGATTCCTGAGCCTCGACCAAAGCTTCGTAATCTAAAGATGTAAGTGGTGAGATGGAATCCCCATGAATTCGCGACAGAGCATCCACAGTATCGTTGTCCACTCCTGAAATGTGCCTTATATCAGAAGTAAACTGGGCGATGTACTCCATATGCCGAGCTTCACGCGGGTTATGCCGTTCATGACGTGATTTAATGGCGAAAATTATTGGCTTGTGGTCAGTCAGAACATGGAATTCCCGACCTTCCAAGAAATACCTAAAATGCCGGATCGCTTTGTAAATGGCGAGGAGTTCACGGCTGAAGGTACTATACCGGGTCTCAGCCGGTTGGAGTTTTTTAGAGAAAAATGCAAGGGGAACCCAATGCTCGTTTTGAAGCTGCTGTAGCACTCCCCCTATTGCAAAATTGGATGCATCGGCCTGTATACGAGTCGGTGCGTCCTCTTTTGGATGCATAAGGAGAGTACTGTCCGCAAGAGCATTTTTCGTGGCAATAAATGCCTCACGAGTTTCCGGCGTCCAAGGAATTTTTGTGGACAACCCTCGCTTCTTGGGCTTAATAAGAGAAGATAGTGGTGCAAGTAAAGCGGCTGCCCGTGGGATGAACCGATGGTAAAAATTAACCATTCCCAAAAACTGTCGAAGGTTTCGCTGAGTTTCGGGGAATGGAAAATCACGTATTGCAGAAACACGGTCTTCAAAAGGTGTTATGCCTTCTGCTGTAACAGTGTGGCCTAAAAATGTCAAAGAGGAAACTCCAAAGACACATTTATCGGCGTTTATTCTGATACCATACTCATTTAGACGGGTGAAGACAGCTTTGAGATGGTCTTCATGCTCCTCTGCTGAAGTAAAAAAAAAAAAAAAAAAAAAAAAAAAAAAAAAAAAAACAAAAAAAATAAAAAAAAAAAAAAAAAAAAAAAAAAAAAAAAAAAAAAAAAAAAAAAAAAAAAACAAAAAAAAAGAAAAAAAAAAAAAAAGATTATCGTCGATATAAACCCAACAAAAGGGTAGGCCGCGAAGTACCGTGTCAATGAAACGTTGGAACGTTTGGGCGGCATTCCTCAATCCGTATGGCACACGAAGATACTCGAATAACCCAAAGGGCGTTATCACCGCCGTCTTTGGGATATCCTGAGCGGCCACTGGAATTTGATGAAATGCTCTCACTAAGTCGATTTTGGAGAAAATAGTGGAGCCATGAATATTAGAGTTGAAAAACTCTGGATATGTGGGACTGGGTACCGATCTGGGAAAGTAACACCATAAGTTAACAGGCACGGTAGTCTGAGACCGGACGCCAATCCAGAGGAGTTTGGTTTAGGGACCAAATGAAGAGGGAAGCCCAAGCAGATTTAAAAGAACGGACAATCCCTAATTCGAGCATATGCTCGAATTCTGCACGTGCAACTCTAAGTCTGTCAAGAGCGAAACGCCTGGCACGAGCAGAAACTGGAGGTCCTGTCGTTTCAATATGATGTTGCACATCATGTTTGACAGGCAGTAGAGAAGAACAAGGACGAAGAAGATCAGGAAAATCTGAACGAACCATATTAAGAAAAGGATTAGAAATGTCAGAATTGACAACGGAAATGGAACCTAACGTGAAAACTTGGAGAACACCAGACACCTTAAGGTCGGTATTCCCGTCGAGCAAACGTCGATTCCTAATATCAACCAAGAGGTTGAAGTGCTCTAAGAAATCGGCACCTAGGATAGGGTATGCCACATCTGCAACAATAAATACCCAACGGAAAACTCGGCGAAGGCCAAGGTCTAGGGAACAAGACCGTTCACCATAGACCTTAATGGATGTACCATTAGCTGCACGGAGGGTAGTGTCAGTAGGAGAAAGAGGAAATTTGTAAGACGAGGCTGGTAGTAAAGATACTTCCACTCCGGTGTCGACTAGAAACGCTGGCGGGTGGTGGGATCGTAAATCATCAGCCTGGAGTTGTTCACTGTAGCCACCTCAGCTGCTGATTCCGCTGATTGGCTTACGAGTTTCCCAGTTGGGAATTTTGGGTAGTAAGCAAATGGGAATTAGTGCACGGAATGGTACACTTGTTAGCAGATGCACCAAACCTCCTGTGGAAGAAACAGACCCCTGGTTGAGTATCTGCAGGATTGTTGGTGGTATGACGAGGAGATGGAGAGCGAGGTCTACGGGGCGAGAGTGGACGGGAAAATTGAGGACGTTGCTGGGCCTGTAAAGACGCCTGTTGCGTTATATTCATGGCATGCAGGGTCGCTGCCATTGAAGCCATTGTCTCCTCCAGTCTAGTTATCCTCTGTGACAGAGAATTATAGTTTGCAGTATTGGAATTAGCAAATTCCTGCCTCAGTGCCTGGTTAGCACTTGTCATCTCCTGACGAAGTGCATCAATATGGAGAGTGGTGACTGTAGGGTTCAATTGTGAGGGTGGTGAAAACCCAGAAGCAACAGCTGACACAGAAGAAGACGAAAAAAAAAAAAAAAAAAAAAAAAAAAAAAAAAAAAAAAAAAAAAAAAAAAAAAAAAAAAAAAAAAAAAAAAAAAAAAAAAAAAAAAAAAAAAAAATAAATAAAATCTAAAAAATAAAAAAAAAATGAGTGTCAGGTTTAGGGGTATGAATGCGGTCCGCCATTTGACCGTACTCTTCTAGCATGGAGCTAGGGTTGATTAGCGCCATCAAACGGCGCATTTCGAGAGGCAGGCGATTGAGCCAAAGTTCAAGGAACATTGCCTGGCTGTCGGCACTGGGATTGGGGTCATTACGCAAGACCAGCATCTGCTGCATAAGCTGGGATGGCTTGCTGTCCCCCAGTACTTCCCCCGAAATCAACTGCTTGAGTTTCTCCTCTTTGGGAATCTCGAAGCGTTCAACAAGAATGTCTTCTAGAGTCTGAAAGGGGTTCTCAGAAGACAATATAGTAGGTAGAGCATCCTGTAACTGCTCCAGGACAGTGTTAGGCAGAGCTGCTATAGTAGCAGCATACTTCTGTTGAATGGAAAAAGAAGTAGGAAATACAGATTTAACAATGGTAAACCATAAACTTGGCTTACCAGAGTTATATTTGGGCAGAACTGGCATATAATGCACAGTTTGCACCGAAGGAGGAAAGGGAATTTGATGAGGATCAACAGGACAAACTGAAGGAGGCAGAGATTGTTGAGAAGGGTTAATTTGAGGAATTGAAGATTGAACAGGATGTTGCAAAGGATTGAATTAGGGAAACGAAAAACCTTGAGAATAAGGAAAACTATAAGAAGAAGGAAGTGAATGAGAAACAGAAGAATAAGGAAAGTTACCAAACGAATAGGCATGAGTAGAAAGAGGAGAAGGATAGTTTAAGGAAAGTGAAACGTCAGTAATACCTTGAGAAAGTGGAGGAAGTATAGAGGAAGAAGTAGAGGTAGGATTTTGAGTGGTTATAGCTGTAGTTGTTGTAGACACATTAGATGAGAGTGCCTCAGTGGAAGAAGAGACAGGGATAGTAAGATCATGGGATTCGTGTTCACCCATGATTGCAAGTAGGAAACAAGGAATTTATACTTAAATGGTAATCTCAAGATTCTAATATTGCACCCCACAAAATATAAAATCGCGAATGAAATTATAAATCACAAGATACAATAATATAATAATGTGATATACTAAAAGGGAAAGAGTGTGGCTCCTAGTTAATATGCTAACTAAAATACTACAAAAATAATAATGATGGTAATGAAAAAAATAAACAAAATAAAAAAAAAAAAAATAATAAAAATAGTAATAAGAATAAAAAATACAAAATAATAATAATACAAGAAATAAAAATTTAATGAGAAAAATTAATAATAATTACTCAAAATAATAATAATAATAATAATAATAATAATAATAATAATAATGTGGAGTACAATTAGTCACCAACACGGTAACTATAAACTACAGAGGTCACCAATATAGAAGGTGGAGGAAACAGTCTACTCGACCTTCTATCTTCGTGATTGCCTTTAAAACAAAGTATATATATTTAATAATTATATTTCAATAAGTACTGTATATATTATGTAACACAGGAGAAGTATAGTATTTATATTTTGTATGTTTAATCAGATAGGCTGGGTTATTAATTATTTATAACATAGATGATTATAATCCAATGCAGGATTGGTAAATAATTAGCTTTATGCACTACGATATTATTATATATATACATAATAATAATATATATATTATATATACATAAAATAATGATATAATGTTTTTACATAAATACAATTAAGTTAATAGTAATTGCAGTTGTAATTAAAATTAATCAAGCTGCATTCAATGTACAATTAATTAATTAGGATCCAGTTGTGGATGGTCCTATAATAGGCTACTTTTAGTATAAGATGAGATTAACACAAGGTGTTCTTCATAACACCATCACGAGAGTTCCTCCAAATATTATTATGGAACTCGACAATTTAGAAGAAAAGAGATAATAAAATAAGAGCTCATCAAAACTAAATAGAGATAACTAGATAAGAGCCACTTTCTTCGGCTAATCCAATTATTGTAATTACATGAAAATTATGGTGATATGTTAATAGTTAAAAATATCTAAACTAAATTAAAGATTGGTCATAAATTCCTTGTCTGTAGGGAAAAAAAGAGAAATTAGTAACGAAAATAAATAATTTAAGTTACGAAATGACTAAAAGAAACTACAAGAACAGTGTATGGAAAAGCAAAGAGAACTACAAGAAGCCTAGTAGAAGAACTGCCGACAGAGTCCGTCTCAAAGGAGAACGTAACAAGGGTGTTACAGCTCGACAACAAAAACAAACAATAGGAATGGGCAGACCCCTAGGAGGCTCCTAAGGATCCTTTTACAACCTAACACAGTTAAACAAAAATAGCTAGTTAAAGAACACTAAACAGGATCCATAAGATTAACCTCAATACAACACACAACCAACAACCTCAACAAGTCAATGCCGACGGGTGAACCCCTACAACCTTATAAACAGTGACTGCCCTGAAGAAGGCTCATATAAATTTAATAACAAAGGGATCTGGTTCGAAGTTGTTATTGACAGAATTAGCTAATTTCTGGACAAGTGTATAATATTGTGTTTGTGTAATTACACATGCTCATTGAGAATAATACTTAACTTAATTTACAAGTATAGTTTCTCAGATATCTATCAGGGAGAAACTTCTTACTTTATTACCGTAAAGACGTTGACACTTTCTTCGTGTTTGAAATAGAAACAATGATGTTGACAGCACTGAAGGTGAGTTAACCACTGAGTTAAAGTTCCTGTGTCCCAAAAGGAGTCCCGTAGACTGAAAAGTTTCTGTCACCAAAATAGGCCCGAAGACTGAAAAGTTTTGGTCCCAAAAAGAGGCCCGTAGACTGAAAAGTTTCGATCCCAAAAAGAGGCCCGTAGACCGAAACCCTAAATCAACATATAGATTTAAATTTTATTACTTTAATTTCTTAATAAACTATATAACGTTGGTGAAGTAGATTGACTACTTACCCAATACAATTTCTGTGAACACTTAAAGTGGGATTCAGAAGAATTCTATAATTTGGGATGTCAACTTTGGTAAGTCACCTCGAGTGCTGGAAAACATGGTTATGATAATTATGAAAGTATATGAATGAGCTCAGATAAGCAATTTAAAATACTTTTTGTAAATAAACTTTTAGCTTTATCAATGTGCTTCTGATCTTGCCATAGAGTCAGCAGATAAGATACGTTGCGGCTAGTGTTTCTTGTACTGTCTTAGGGAGTTATATGAGATTTATGTAATTTAAGACGACAGTAAAGTAGATGTGTATGAATTATAGTTGGCGGAGATATAGTGTTGAATGACAGTGTGCACGATATATGACATAATTATAATCGGATGACACATGTATTTTTCGTTAGCAGCTCCAAAAGCCTGTATTTTGAGAGCTTTAGATGATCCACACAAATCGGTGTGAATACAGGAAATTGTCCATTTTAAAATACCAAGAACTAAATAATAATAATAATAATAATAATTATAATAATAATAATTAATAAGTATTGATCAGTGTAGATAGGAGAGATTCACACCTCAGTATGAAGAGCGATCAGTGTACGTTCTCTATTCTATTAGTATTTAGAGAGTTAATACCCGCTGAAGTGTAGAAGCTCACCACGGGTGGTATACTCCGAGTTTTTGAGTCAGTGCTATAGTCAATCTATGCTATTATTCTAGGGTATTAGTATAGTTACTAGATTATCATTATGCTGAGTTAGTGAGGATATATATTATACTAAGCGTAATAGCGAGACAGAAGAGAATAGATTATATATATATATATATTTTATTCTTTCGGCACCCGTCCATTGGAGCTTCTTTCTACACTGACTCAAATTTATTTTCAATCAATTCCAGGATTTCGGATCGCGAGTCACTGGACTTAACAGGACACGAATTAAATACAAAAAAATTTAATAACACGCATGTCACACCACACTAGAGAAGATACAGAAAAAGTAATAGATAAAAATGCAGCAAATTCTTAGGACTTTTCGAAACTGCCTAAATTATTATAAGAAATGGTATATCTACATAATTAAAATTAAAAAGTTATTATGCATGTATTAATGTAAAGTTTAAATTTAATGAACACGGAAAGTCACTTTATCATCCATAAAGGGAAATTGCAAGGGGTTGCCTCAAATAGCTCGCAATCTAGATTCATGCCGAGAGTTCAGATAAGCCGGTACATCCTGCGGAGATAATAGGACTACGACGCACGCGTAATATTGAATGTGCGGCGAGTCGCACTATTTTATACAAGTCTGGACTAATAACGTGTGTGAGTTCACACACTTGGCCAAAAAAGAGGCAAAGACACAGGTGTGCTATGTGGCAATGTTTGCACACTATTTAGCAGAAAGACTTCAACGGATCGATCCAAGAAGCGTGTCTAGTGGTAATGGGAGACTTTTGTTCATATTTAGATTAGAGGTAGGATGCAGACTTCGCACGCTAAGTAAGTTTGTATAGAGCACACACTCAACAGGTTCCATATAGTGTGCCAGAATCTCTTACGCACGCCGGGAGTCGGCAGTTGAAGTCGGAGCCAGAGTAGAGTGCAGCTGATGCAGTACATATAAATAAATTGGTTTTTTCACGCGCAAAATATAATATTTTAGCAGAGTAAATTTATTGCCAGAATTCGTGCTAAAACAATTTTCAAATAGTGCAGAAGACTTAGTCAGATCCGAAGCCAGAATCAGAGCCGAGCCGGAGCCTGGGTATGAATTTTTTCAAAAATATTTTTTAGGTGAAAAATTTAATGCCAGAAGACGCAGCTGAACAATTTTCAAATAGTAACCGGATATTAGTCGCTCCGGATCCGGATTCGGAGACGGATCCTGGTAATAATTATTTTCAAAAATATCTTATTAGATGAAAATTTATTGCAAGAAGACTTACTGAACAATTTTCAAATAGTGCAGAATCCTTAATCGGATCCGGATTTGGAGTCGGAGCCAGAGTATGATTTTTTCGAGAAAAAAATTTTTTAGGTGAAAAATTTATGTATTGATAGAAGACGTGCTGAACAGTTTTCAAATAGTTCAGAAGCTTAGTCGGATTCCGGAGCCGATCCTGGGTTGATTTTTTGTTTAAAAAGTATTTTTAGGTGAAAACTTTATTGCAAGCAGAGCGTACTGAACAATTTTCAAATAGTTCAGAAACCTTAGTCAGATCCGAGCCGAATTAAATGGGAGCCTGAGTAGGAGCCGGAGCTGGAATCAGAGCCGGAGCCTGGGTATGAATTTTTTTCAAAAAATATTTTTTAGGTGAAAAATTTAATGCCAGAAAACGTACTGAACAAATTTCAAATAGTGCAGAAACCTTTGTCGGGTCCGGATCCAGATTTGGAGCCTTATCCTTGGTATAAAATTTTTAAAGAGATAATTTTTCTTAGATGATAATTTATTCCAGAAGCTTGCTGAACAATTTCAAATAGTGCAGAATCCCTAATCGGATCCGAGCCGAATCCTGGGCATGATTTTTTTTCAAAAAAATTTTTTTGTGAAAACTTTATTGATAGAAAGACGTGTGAACAATTTTCAAATAGTGGCAGAGACTTATATCAGATCCGAAGTCGGAGCCGGATCCTGGGTATTAATTTCTTTCAAAAAATATCATTTTAGGCGAAAAATGTATTGCCAGAAGACTGTTGAACAATTTTCAATTAATACTACAGAAACCTTAGTCGATCCGCGAGCCGAACCCCGGAGGCGGGTCCTGCGGTAATGAATTTTTTTAAGAATATTCTTTTTAGGTGAAATTATTTTGAAAGGAAGATGTGCTGTACAATTTTCAAATAGTGCAGGAACCTTTGATGCATCCGGATCCGGAGCCGGATCTTGCTTAAAAATATTTTTCAAGAATTATTTTTTAGTTGAGAATATGTATTTCCCAGAAGACTTCTGACTAATTTTTCAAATGTTCAAACTTAGTCGGAGCGGAGTTAGAGCCGGATCCTGTTTCTAAATTTTTCCAAGAAATATTTTTTTAGATGAAAAATTTATTGCCGGAAGAGCGTCTGAACAATGTTCAAATAGTGCAGAAACCTTAGTTGGATCCGGATCCGGAGTCAGAAACGGAGCGATTCTGGGTATAATTTCGTTCCTATAAAATATTTTTTGGGTGAAAAGTTAATTGCCAGAAGAACGTGCTAAACAATTTTTCAAATAGTGCAGAAACCTTATTCGGATCCCAGCGTCGGGATCTGGAGGCGCAGCCGGAGTATGAAACGGATCCGGATTCCAGTCTGAAATTTTTCAAAAACAATATTTTTTTGTACGTGAAAAACTTATGGCCAGAAAGTACTGCACAATTCTCAATCAGTGCAGAAACTATAGTCGGAGTTGAGCCGAGCGGAAAAAAAATTTAATTATTTTTTCTTTTGGGTTTGTAAAAAATATATCAAATGCTTGAATTGATTCAATTGAAAAAGACATATGCTATATATATATATATATATATTATATATTAATATATATATATATATATATATATATATATAATATATATATATAAATATATATATATATTATATATATATTATATACTATACTATATATATATAGGGTTATGAAAAAAACCAGAGGTGGGTGAGGTAGCAAGGGATGGTGTAAGAGTAATGGAGAATGAAAAGAGAGTGGAGGTCCTACTATTATATGCGGATGATTAGTTTTGTGTGGCGAATTGAAATAGCTTTGAAGGGTTTAGTAGAGAGAGATTTGCCGGTGTGTACAAGGAGGGTTTGAAAGTGAAACGTAGAATAGAGTAAGGTTATGGTTTGAGTGAGGATAGTTCTCTGTGTAAAGTTTTTGTTAGATGGTGCGCAACTGGAACAAATGTCTGAGTTCAAATATTTAGGATATAGTGGTGGATGAAAAGGGAACGGAAATGCAGAGTATAGTAAGAAAGTTGTGAATTGGAGGAAGATAGCTGGTGCAATTTAATCCTTATGTGCAAAGGGAAATAATTCTTGGCGTGTGGATAGGGTCTTCATGACGGTGTGCTTTACCTGTGCTATGTTAGTAGTGGACCAATGGTCTGGAATAAGAGGTACAGATATAAATTAATAGATATAGAACGTCTGCTGGGGCTACACGGCATTTGATGGGTTGCTCCTGGGTTACAGAGCAACTCAACCAATCAAGCACCCGACCATGGGCACAGATCTTGTTCGATAAATTTGCAATAATAAGACATGAAAAATTGTCACTTGCGCCAGGAGCTCGAAAATCGACAACAGCGTGCGCGTTAGAACAATGTGCAGGAGGCTCTACCACTAGTCGATCTGCCACTCCAGAAAAAGGAGGTATCTCGGAACAGTTTTCAAGTCTCCTGCTTCGATACACTGCTTTGAAACGGTACTTTATTTAAATCCATAGAAGGGTGCTTTTAACCCCTACTGGGGCTACACCGCATTCTGCTAGTTTGCTCCGTGTTACAGGAGCCACCAACCAAAGTCAGGCCACGCGACATGGGAACAGATCATTCTTGTTGCGATAATTTTGCAATAATTAGGACGAAGAAAAATTTCACTCGCGCCAGGACTCGAAGCCGTCAAACAACAGGTCACCGTTAGAGCAATGTACAGGAAGTCCACCACTAGTTCCGATCCTACACCAACAAAAAACTATAAGGTATTCTTTTACAGTTTCAATAGTTCTGCTTCGATATCACTGCTTTGAAACTCGATACTATTTAAATCCACAGAGGGGGGTTGGAACCCCTGCTGGGGCTACACGGCATTCTTCTGGGGTGCTCCTGGGTTACAGGAAGCACAACCAAAGTCGAGCAACGACATGGGCCACAACAATGCTTATTGCAATAAATTTGCAATAATAAGAACGAAGAAAATTTTACTCGCGCCAGGACTCGAACCATCGACAACAGCGTCGCGTTAGACAATGTACAGAGGCTCTACCACTAGTCCGTCCGCCACCCCAGAAAAAGAAGCATCTCGAATTTTTCAAATTTCTTGCTTCGATATCACGGCTTTGAAACTCGATATTTATTCAAATCCATAGAAGGGTGGTTGGACCCCCTTCTGGGCTCAACGGGCATTCTGTTATTTGCTCCCGTGTTACAGGAGCAACAAGCCAAAGTCAGGCCACGCGATATGGGCCACATACATGCTTGTTGCGACGAATTTGCATTAATAAGACGAAAATTTTTTCTCACTCGCGCCAGGACTCGACCATCGACAACAGCGTCGCTGTTTGACAATGTACAAAAAGTTAAACCACTAGTCAGAT
>JABUQX010012524.1:0-10000 GCA_015478945.1 Trachelipus rathkii | reverse complement strand
CCATAATTGTTTTATTAAAAAGAATTTAATGATGATAAGATGTTCATGTCGATCATAATATAATAAAATTTAATATCTAGAATATAGTGAAGGTTATATTTATTGCCATTGGAGATCCCTTGTGGGACAGAGGGTTTATATATCCTGCATGGGTATCTGCGAGGATAAACTTTTTATTCATTTCAATTATGCTTCAAAGTTCCAATGAAAATGGAAGATCCATAATACCCAATGGTTCGAAATAGAAATTCGTTAGGGCGTCGAATTATAAAATTATATATTGTACTTACTATTGGTGCACAGCACAAACATAGGTATGGAGGTCTCGAGCCGACGGGGAATACATAGGCAGGTAGGGGACGTTTTCCTCAATTACCCCGTAGGGGGGCGGAGGAACCTACCCGCGACATATAACTCCCACAAATACCAAACAGAGCGGGGTTCCTGATTAGAGACCTCTCCCCGGATGAGGGTGGAAATTAGTCTACTATCCACCGTAGTTCCTCCAGGAATGACCCTGAAGAAGACCTACCGACTCTAAATGTACATCGGTGCGGTATTAATACCTTTAGGGGTATATTCTTTATAAAGTTTATAATCAAAAAACGCATAGAAATTTTAATATTACTAGTAGATCTATTATTATTTTAACGGAGTTAACTAATTAATAATAAGAGTCTCTAAAGTAGGCTCTCTAATCATATTACTAATTATTTATACAATACTTTTTTTTTTTTTTTTTTTTTTTAACATTTTCTTATGTGGTAAAATTTTAGTTTAAAAAGTTTATTCCCAAAAATGTAATATTCTCTCTGATTTTACGCCGTGAATATCAGACGGATTTATATTTTCATTTTTCTTGATCACCATTTTTTTTTTTATTTATTTTTTCTTTTTTTTATGATTGGTTCTTTTGTTTTGTTCATTACACAGTTTTTTCCAGGGCGCAAAACTGTTAGCGATTAATTTAACAGGTAATTTGTGACACATATAAACAGATTAATAGTTTTTTTTAAGATACATTATGACGGCTATCAAACGCGGACTGACCTGATAAAATAGGAAAATGGGATTAAAAAGATAAGTATATGAAAAACTACTCATATATATATAAATACTTACAAAATAAATGGAAGCTATGCTCATATATAAATACAGCTCACTATTATTTATATTTATATATTACTAATAATTATAATTAATAATATATAATATATATTATATATAATATTAATATATTATTTGTTAAAGGTATTACATACGGCAGATGTAGGGGCTCGGAGCCGACGGTTAATGAGGGAATCAACATGGAGGGCGTTTTTTCCTAATACCCCCGAATTAGGTGAGAAGGGGCGGAGGATATACTCACCCCGCGACAATATATACCTATATCAATACCTATAAAAGTAAGCGGTAGGGTTCCGGAGTACCCTCCCCGGAGGGTGGGAGATAGTCATAGTCAATCCCCGTAGTTCCCCGGAAGGTCACTGAAGATACCCACTATGAACTTACCTGCATTCAGTGATAGCGGTATATTATATTACTCTTTGGGGTATTTTCTTTAGTAAAAATAAAAAGCAAATATTTATATTATGAGGATAAGTCTCTAATTATTATATTTTAACGAGTAACCAGAATAAAAGTACAGCAAGTTGATCCTAAATACGAGAATCTTAAATCAATAATTTTTAACTCTTTTGTACCCATTATAGTTCAAACAATAGAATTTTGTTATGTTGTGTGATTATGTGGTGTTTATACACATAGTTTGCCTGTAGAATTTAGCACCGAGGGAATTCCAAATATGTTTATCCAGCCATGCTTATTACGACTGTAACGCTATTGTAGTTTCCTCTTGAGATAATATATATAATCGTTATTCAAATATGACAAATTAATATATATGAATAATACCCAGTTTATCCCATAACTAATTTATATATATATATATTATATATAATTGGTAAGACCTATATATATACACATACATACATACTACTACTTCTCTCTCATCTATCTCTATTCATCTCTATATCTATCTCTATCTTTTTTGATTAATATTTAATATATATATAATATATTTTAAATTAATATATATATTAATTTTATTTTTATTTTTTTTTTTTTTTTATTTTTATTTTTTATTTTTATTTTTATTTTTTTTTTTTACATTTTTAACCACCACTACTAAATTGGACCAGCATTCCAGCAATGGGTATTATAGTTTTATCTTCCTTTTTTCATCCTTATCTATTGTAGTTTTAGAGATATGAGTTGTAGTCTTTTACTCAAAATTTCCTCATCTAATAATTATTGCTTTTACATAACTTTAGTTACATTTAAGTACTCAATTAATTTAAAATAAGGAAATTAAATTGCCATATATTAGCCTATAGCCTTAATTTTTTGTTCGCATTAGATTGTGAAGTGATAAAAAATAAGAAATATTAATATCAATTTCTATTTTTACTTTTTTTTATTATAATTTTTTAAAAATATTTTATTTTTCCAATAAACAAAGAAATACATAAAATTTTTTACCCAAAATGATAGTTAGTATCGTTTTCGCAGTAGTGTCGACATATTTATCATCGTTTACTATATATAACATTTTACAAATAGTATATTAATTATATATATATTAATTATTATATATATTATATTACTATATATATATATATTAATTAATAGTCTATATATAGTATTATTAGTTAAATAGGGCCTTATATAAGAAAACTTCTTTATTTTCATAGGTACAACTATGATATTATTATAGTATAAGATGATTATATGAATTAATGAGTTGAAGGGGGAGGGGGAGGGGGAGTAGGGGAAGGGGAGGGGAGGGGAAAATAATATAGGGGGAAGGTAGGGCAGATAAGAAATATAGCCTCTCTGACGGGCGAACTCATAAGATCTCACCCATTTATTCAAAAGAGGAGATATAGGAAAATATTACTTCGTAAAATAAAAGTAGTTAAATAAAACAGCCCACATAAAAGAATGAGCTCAGATATTGGACAGAGACAGATGAAATGTCTAGGTATATATATATATATTAATTTATATATTATATATATTAAATATCATATATAATATATATTAATATTTATTATATTAATATATTTATTACTATATTAATATTATTATTATATTATTATATAATTTATTATATATATATATATATATTATATATTAATATATATATATATATATATATATATAAAATATATATTATTAACTTATATAAACTTATAATATTAATATATTATATATAATATATATTTAATATATTGAAGATATAAATATTGATAATATAAAGATTAACAGCAAATTTTATTTTATTTTAATATCCTTATGTATTATATGGCCATTAATGATAATGGGGTTAAGGTGGAATGGGGTCCTGAAAATTGATTTGTTGCATGAATGTTTCTTTTCTCTTAGTAATTATATTAAGCAAATATTATTATTTTTGTAGTTATATTAATTATATTATATGATGATATATTTTCTGTTAATTAACTTTTATTATATTATTAATTATTATATTATTTATATATTAATTATTATTATTATTTAATAATTATATTATAATATATTATTATATAATATTATTATATATTATTTTATATTTATTTATATTATATTAATTTAATAATTTATTATTATTATTATTATTATTATATATATAATTGAATTTATTATAATTATTTAATTTTTTATTATTAATAATTATATTATATATATAAGTATTTTTATATTTCAGCATTATTCTTTATTTTAGGTTTTTTAAATAAATAATATTTTACGATCATAGATATCGTAATTAATTAATAATATAAATTAAAATGGTAAAATATATATATCAATAGGAATTAATTTTTTAACTTAATAGTATTTTACGGCGTAAAGCATGGAAAAAAAAAAGGCCCTCTTTTTACTGTGATAAGCTTTTTTGATTCTTGAGGCTTAATTGTTGAGGGTATATGAAGGGTTGGAGCGAGTGGGGTGGGAATTGCGGAGTGAGTCAATCCAGTAAGTTTTAGATTGGCTTGGTAGTTGTAGTGGATTGAGTAATTTTTGAACGTGTGTGTTGAGGTTGGTTGTGGTGGAATAATGGGTTTGGGTCGTTGTAAATTATTGATGGTTTATTATATATTTTGTTAATATAAATAAGGAAAAAATTATTCTTTGTATAAACCGGTTTGGTCAGAATGTGAATTCAATAATACTTCCTTTCACACGTCGTCATAAACAGAGAGGTTCTAACATATCCCTCATGCATGAGGGATATGTTAGAACCTCTGTTTATGACAAAATAAAACTTCACGTCCGCCCAAATTAAGTGAAAAGTTTACCGAGCTTCAGATTTGGTCTTCAACGGAGGTATAGAACCCTCTGACAAAGTAACCCCAAAGACAAAAATCAGAGGATAATTATGGTAACATATAGTAACGAGAGATAAATGTAGCGCGATAGTTACAGGAAACACTAAATGGCAGAGAATATCTTTAGGAGATAGACTCTGTAAAAGTAGTTATAGTTACCACACTGATTATTCGCGTCATACGCGTGACATTTTACATTTTTTCGATGGCTTACATAAGGTATAAGCCCCTTCAAGCATTGAAACTGTTTTTCGTATTGGTCTATGTTTGGTTGCATGTCCGGAAAGGTGATTCGCGGGAAAGGGTTAACGTTGGCTTGTTGGATTTAAAATCAACTTAATTTGGTTTCACTGTTTTTTTATACGATTTTATGGTTAAGGGGTGGACTATTTAGGGGTGTCTCTTTTTTGTATCTCGGAGGCAGTGTTGATGCTGTTGGATGTGTTGTAAAAGGGCTAATAGCCGATTTGAAACAATCACAATACCATCTACTTTGCATCTATCGGTATCGCTGGGGGCAATGGTAACCGGGTGTAGTTTTCTTGTGTGCGGGTAAATCCAAAGAGGGGCAAGTTTTTTTCGGTTTCATACTTAAATTATTCATACCATAGTAATTTGAATTGGTCATACATTTGCTCTTGAATATCAAGTGTTTTTTCTTGTGTTATCGTATCTTATTTATTTTCAATTGGTTTTTGGATTAAATAATACCGGAAGTTTGTGTTCCTATTTTTATACTATTTTAAAAAATTATTTCGTTTGCGAAATAATTCTGCAGCGTCAGATATTTGTAGTGGACACCTAGCTACTCTAATTTAAGGGTAATTAAAATATCACAAATTAAATACACATTGTTTAGAGACAAGAAGATTGAGATTTTACTTGAAAATGTGATTAACTTTTTCTAGTTAGCATTACTAAATATTCTCTTTTTGTAGTAAAATTAATGTCCGATGCTTTAAAATTTATTGGTAATAAATTCTAAGAATAATGTTAATATATAGAATTTTTGTGATACGTAGATCCACAAATTTTTATTGGGTAAAATCAAAGTATTAGATGTGTATGTGCGTACCTTCCGACAGCATACCATTTGGTCGCGTAAACATCAGTTTTGTAATTTAATCTATTTTATTAACTGGCAGGGAATGTAGGTCATCCTATTGAATGTCCATTCATTACACTCGGTTGTTGGTCATTTCAGTAGTGAAACATAAAATCATTTACTTATCTAATACGATTCATCGAAGTTTGGTATTTATTTAATATATTATTTTAAAATTTCTCTTAAAGGTAAGTTTTTCTTTTTTGTTTCTGTTGGCGTTCTGTGATCCGAAGTGCTCGGTTCCAGGTGCACAAGGGAATGTCATAACTATAAAGAGATATTTCACGACGGGATATACCATTTAAAAACCTATCTACTGCGTTTATATTTTCAGTTAGTAAACTTATTATCTTCGTACGGGAAAATCTATTCGGTTGTATTTAAAGATTGAGGAGATATAAATGTATATGTTCAGGTTGAGTTATGACTTACAGATTATTTTATGTTACTAATAATGGGGTTACTCAAATGGTTTAACATGGTAGTGTGCTATTGAGCTCCTGGACGTACTAGATTAACGTTAATCTGTTCATTTTTTACCGAATTTGTTAATATATGGCTTATAAGTAAAAAAAAAGACGCGACTTTCTTAAATGGAGAAACGCTATAATAATATGAAGGCTCTTCTAAATTAGCGGTATTTTTTGTAAAATAGTTTATCATGAGGGTTTAAAGAGGGTATTCCTTTATCCTGCGAAATGTTGTTTGTAACGGTGATGAGTTGCATGATTGGTATCTGTGGATCACTTGTTGACTTTATTAGTCGATTAACACCGGTTGGAAAAAAATTATATCTTTTTTACTGTAATGTAACATTATAAGTTTAAAAATTGATTGTGGTGTTAAGCAGTTTGTGTTTATCGTCGTTTGGTCGCTTGTACTCTCTTCTCTCCTCCATTTTTTTTCGTAGTTCATGTATGAATGCTATGTTGCTTTATCTTCATAGAACTGTGAAACCTTATTGTTCTGTTGCTTCTTCACTCGCCTATAGTAATTTTATTATTTTGATTGATCAATAATGAATATATATTAAACCTACTAGCATTGTTTTATATGAGTGAGAATTATTAATTTATTTAGTTATATATTAACCTATATATTATATATACCTATATATATGTTATTAGTTTAATATATATATATTATATATTAGTATAAATTTAACATATAATCGTTATGTTATTACGTAGGATAATATGTTTGACAGTATAAGTGTTTTGAATAGTTTAGCGTTTTTGCTCATCACATTAGTTTACGTTACTCTTTTAATATATCATCATATGATATATTATAATAGTTAAGTATTATGATATTAGTAGAAAAATACTTTTTATTGAGGTTATATAATATATAGTTTAATATACTTACTATATATATATAAGTAGTTTTATAAAACTGTGGATGACAGAAAAATTAGGTGTGATAATTTATTTGTCTTTGTTTACAATAATATATATTTATATACATATATATTTTCCTTAGGTTCATTTATATTGTTTAACGCGGAGGAAGGAGGATGGACAGAAGCAATCTTTTCGCCAAAAACTTCGTGTTATCAATGGTGGAACTCTCATTGCATTTATGGCTTGAGCATGAAGTGATTATAGGTATTATTTTGTGTTAAACAAACTTCTTTGTGGCGCCTTCAGCATCTTTGAGATAAGATACATTAAGCTATTTGTATCATGTTGAGATATAAGCAGAAGGACTTTTTTGATATTACTACTTTGATTTTTGTTATGTTTATTTGGCAAATAGGGCTTTAGCCTAGAACATTCTTCGGATCATTGAATAATGAACAGAAGAGTAAAAAATGAACAATCATATTTCTGGCTTAATTCGTGATAGAACTGGATTTAATGATAATCATAATGCCAAGTGAGTATTAGGACGGTTATAAAGTCATTTGTATCATCATTATTTAACTTTATTATTATTGGAGATTTAAGGCAAAATCTAATGATTGAAGGTAACCGTAGCTTGATTTCCCTCGGGCATGCTGGCCTAAGGATTGAATGGATTTAGTTGTTTCAGGGTTTTGTATTTAACCGTGAAATTTTTAAAAGGACTTAAATTATAGGCATATGAGACTGGTTTTCCCAGGGGCTGTTAATCGTATAAACGGGAACCGTGTTTACAATTTTAGAGTAAAAATTTGACTCTTAAATTCCAAAATTGGGTTCCTGGTGAATGATCTAATGAGTCCAGTAAATCAGCTAGATGGTTCAAATTTCTTTTGCAGGGAGGTCTGGATGTGTAGAAAGAAGGTCGTAGAGATATATGATATATATCGAGTGACTTAAGTATTCTGAGGGTGCGATATATAATCGTTAGAGGGCGCTACTTGGTAGATAATAGACGAGGAAGTATATGCATTTAACGCTAGTGGGCATTTTAATAAAAAATTTGACCTTAATTCAATAGATCAAATAGATCACACTGGACAGGCTGGGATGGTTTGGTGGCTTTGATTTAGGTGATTTTCTCTCTACTAACTTGCTTTAGGGGTATGTAAACGTTTAACATTTTAGTAAAAAAATGTTTACACTCAATTCAATAGAATTCAATAGAATTCAATAGAAGGTCGGAGGCGAGGTTGGATAGTGGTTTTGATTTAGTGATTTACTGCTTAGGTAATGGTAAATGGGAACCCGGGTTGTTTACAATTTAGAAAAAATTTTGACCTTAATCAATAGATCAATAGATCACAGATGGTCAGGGAGGGAGGTTGCGATGTGGTTTGATTTTTTTAGTGATTTGTTACTGTGCTTTGGGGTATGGTAAACAACGTTTACAATTTTTAGGGGTCAAATTGATCGCTTAACGTCAATAGATCATAGATCGATACAGGATGTCAGGAGGAGGTTTGGATAGTGGTGTTTGGATTTAGGTGATTTTAAACTGCTTAGGGTATGTTAACGTAAATTTTGTGTTAATCTCTATAAACATAAAGAATAAGAATTTTATTTATTTTATATTTTATTTTATTTTATTTATTTATTTTTTTTTTTTTTTCTTCGATGGTTCTGAAACCATTATTTTTTCGTAAGAAAATCTAAATACAGAGACGCGGCACAGGGATGCACGTGGGATAACATATATAAGCACCTTCGGTAGTTTTATAAGTTTTGGTATTCATAACGTTTAACAAGTTTTTTAAACGAAGGTATCGAGGAACAAACGATTAGATTCATTGGACTTAGTGTAACTCGTCGGCACCGCACCGGAGCCCGCACTGGTGCATGCTGTCAATCCTACTCACTTGTCACTCCTTACTCCTCTGAGTACGACATTCTTTTTGAAATAATCATTCTTTCCTATTTCTTCTACATTTATCTTTCCTTCATTTTCCCCTTCTTTTTCTTATTTTATATTGCTACGCCTTCATTTTTTTTTATCTATTTACAGTGCGGAGACCCCGCCCCCCCCCCCCCCCCCGACCCCTAAGGGGGTCCTAGACACACCCCCGTCTACATGGACTTATAATCAACTTCATCATTCGGAACTCTACGACTCGATAACCTTTACACATTCACATAATTATGTTCACACATCTTTAATTCACTCGGCACACCCTTGCAGTGGTCCAGCACCGGGCGGAGCCAACTCCACAGATTTCCATACCAAGTATTTTCTAGAAATTCCATCAACTCTGATTCCTCTCATCAAATTTCAAATTTCAGCCAATTACGAACACTTCGTTTTTTTAATGGGGGTGGGGTCCCCTTCGGGGGACCCGCACAGGGGACGTAACTTCGTATAAAAGAGCTTACTCAGCCCATCTATAAAACACCCCCTGCCGCGCCAAATTTTTAACCCCGATAAGATCGATAACCGCTGAAACTTATACTAACTACTACTAACCACTGAACGACTATTTACAATAATATAATAATAAATAATAATAAATAATAATATATATATAATAATAATAATAATAATTAATAAATAATAATATAGAAAAAAATAGTATAAAATAATATATAATAATAATAATAATAATAATATAATAATAATAATAATAATAATTAATAATAATAATAATATAATAATAATAATATAATAATATATATAATAAATCTAAAGTAATTTGAACTGTTCAAAAATGAATAACAAAAGATTGCGTAATTCGACCTTGAAATGAGTGCCCTCATGAGAACGTTGACTTCTTCTTCTTCCTTTCTTCCTTATCTTCTACTTTTTGTTCCTTCCTCTTCTTATTCCTTCTTCTTCTTTTTTCTTCCTCTTCTCTTTCTCTTCTTCTTCTTCTAATCTTCCTCTTTCTCTTTCTTCTTCTTTTCGTTTCTCTCTTCTTCTTCTTCTTCTTCTTGATGGGAATCAATAATATCATTTTAATAATAAAAATAATAAAAATTTATAAAAAATTAATATGAATAATTAATAATATAATATTAATAATAATATAATATAATATAATAATAATAATAATAATAATAATAATTATAATAATAATAATAAATAATATATAATAATATAATATGTA
>JABUQX010012523.1:7500-10000 GCA_015478945.1 Trachelipus rathkii | reverse complement strand
TGTTCCCTTTTACTGTCTCTATCTTCAATTTTTAGACAAAAGACATTTTTACACATATGTGCAAAAAGACGTCGTTTCTTCCCTCGTTTTTAATTTGGTCATTTCGATCTTTTAACCTTGTGGCTTAAGTTCTTTTGTCAATCTATGAATAAATTCATTTGTTTTCTTATTTATCTAATAACTCTACTTAGTAGTCTAAATTTTTCGACAATTCAAACTCTAAAATAAGCACATTATCTCTTCTCTTTTCTCTAAAAACATCTTTCTTGGTAATTTCAATGGTCATCACCATCAGTTTTCTATCTGTTCTCATGATACAGCTAGTGAACTCACCTCCATTTTCTCTCTTTCCAGAATAACCTTTATTAGATGGTGAAGCTCCCCCACCACCAGTATCTCAGATTATCTTCGTAATAAAACCAGCATTCTTGTACTTTCTTAACTTCTAATATTTTTCTTTATATTGTTATACTCTTTCAGTCTCGGGATTCATCCTATCATTTTCTTATCTCTGTCCTCTCGCTTCAACGATACGTGGAGACTTAGAGTGATCGAGGCGAAGAGAAAGAGATGCACGCAGACGAGTGATGAGATGAGAGAGAGCCTGAGAGTGAGCACGCAAGAAGTAGAGAAGTGAATGAGATCGTCGCTCGAGGTATCGGTATACGTTGACGTATATGCACTCTGGCGAGACTTGCAGTTGTATTCCTTTAATTTCCTTTGGGTTAATTATCGCATCGATGAGAAGAGTTCTCTGAATGCGAAGAGCCTATAACCTGGATTATTCTGGGCATGAATTTGCACATTCAGCTCCCTTTCTTTTCAAGTAAGACAAATAAACTTGGATTAAGACGGCTTGTTATCGTATTATTTACATCACGAACTCGGCCTTCAGGAATTAAGGTCGTTTGCAAATTCCAGAGCCTTATGATTCTTTCATTTCATCCAAGTATTGGGCTAAACCTATTAAACGTTTACTAGGCACTTTTCCCCCAGCAGAAAATGAAATAATCTTTCTGGATCTTCTTCCTCATTCTCTTTCTTTCATTTTGCAATGAATATCAACTCCAACTTTTATCTTCCTCTTTTCCTCTTCTGGCTTCTTCCGACGACACCAGAGCTGTCTTACCTTCTGATAAAGTTCAACTGTTTGACATACCTTTGCCCTTAATTCCACTTTAAACGACAATGGGACTATTCTTCCTTTTCTACCACTTCCTTTATTCATATACGCTTAATTTTGTAATTTTTTCAAAAAATTTTATTTCTTCTCTTTCAACTTAAATCCAAGAAGGCGTACAGTCTTGACGATATCCCACATTTGGTTCTTAAAACTTGTTCTTCTGAGTTCGCACACTACCATGGCAAACTATTTTGTCTATGCCCATCAACTTCAACCTTTCCCATTTCCTGGAAGCGTGACCTCTTTCAATCTATCCTGAAAAGGGGGACCTCTTCTCAACTCCAAATATCTTCAAATTCTAACTGTCAACCATTAGCCTCAGCAATATCCAAGGTTATATTCTAACTCATATCATGGTTCGAAAGGAGCAAACCACTATTGGTCTTCTTTCTCTATTCTTTAACCCTTGATTTTCTGCTCCTCCATATTTCGGTGAATATTTTGCTGTAGTGCTGAACGTATGAAAATATTTCAGTGGAGTACTCCACAAAACTATAATTTCTATACTTATGTCTGTATCTATCCTTTTTCCAAGACCTTCTCTCCAACATACCCTTCTTGTCATTCTATAGCAACAGTTGTGGAAGACCACCATTCTTCCTTTAAATATATTAAGAGTAGTGGATGTTTATCAAGGTTCAGTCCTATCCCCAATTTTTTATCAACTTTTCATTACTGACCTTCCTGCTATCACTTCATCGCCAATCCATCCCTTTGCTAATGATTACCCCTTTCATTATTAATTTCATTTTGAAAGATGTTCCAGCCGCTTTCAATTTGTCAATGACAGGAGCTTGCCTTTGGAGCAACGACCATCCAATCTTTCTCAAAATTCATTTTTAAAATAAAGCAGGAGCAGGAGCATTTACCAGCTCTTCAGTCTTGCCTAATTCAAATAACCTCTGAATTCTTCGTCTATTAAATAACAGATCTTGAATACGGCAACCTATGTATGTTAAAAGATTGCTGTTTTCATGACTGTCTTATCACTAACCCTTTATCTAAATCTCATTAATAACCAACCTGTTATTTTCAACACCTCTTATCCTTTATCATAAGTTTCATTTTGAAATGCTTTAAGCTCGACAAAAATTGACCACCACTACCTAGGGGTTCCCTTGAAGTAAATGATCTCTGATCTTTTTCAAGATCTAACCCGAGTTTTTGAGGCATTTAAAATTACAATCCTTCTTTTGTCTCAAAGGTCAATAGTTTCTACATCTTTCTATTCACTATAATCTTCCACAAAACTATGACATCTTCGAAAAAACAAATTAAACATTCTCATTGCTTTAAATTCTTTTAGTTTCCTTTTCG
>JABUQX010012523.1:0-2500 GCA_015478945.1 Trachelipus rathkii | reverse complement strand
TATATATATAATATATATATATAATATATATTATATATATATAATATATATAATAGTATGCATTTTACACCCCGTACCAACTTAATTACGAGTGGAATAAAACTTTACAAGACACAAATAAGTCTCTTCCGAGGAAGTTCCTTCATTACAAATCAACGCTAACATCGAAAACTTTACTATCTCATCTTCTTCTTCAGGAGTTTCATTTGTTAACGTCACCAATCGACCTAACAACAATCAAGTTTAATCCAAAAGAACCTGTTCACTACATAGAGACTGGTGACTTTCCTTCAGCGTTTGGAAGATCTCGCCGTTATCCCGAAGATAAACTAAAAACAGCAGAAGCAAAATTCAACTCTCTCTTGAAGAATGGAATCATTAGACCTTCCAAGTCTTCTTGGGCTTCTCCGCTCCATCTGGTTCCAAAGGAAACCTCAGGAAGTTGAAAGACTTTTGGTAATTACAGATCTTTAAGTGCTACTGCTTAAAGAGATGGGTATCCCGTTCCTCATATTCAAAGTCTCTCACAACGTATACATGGATCAACAATCTTAAGCAAGATAGATCTTCAGAGAGCATATTATGAAATTCCCAATACAACCGGAGAACACTGAAAAGACTGCCATAACAACTCCTTTCGGCCTTTTCGAATATGTTTCTATTCCATTTGTTTTGAAGAACGCGGGAACTACATTTCAAAGAATAATGGACTATTTTCAGATTTTTTTTGTCTACGTTTATCTAGATGACTTGGCAATATTTTCATGAACTCTAGAACAGCATGAAGAACATCTCGGGACAGTTTTCAAGCTTCAAGAATTTTTTTTCAAAATCTCCTTTTAAAAATGTGAACTCTTCAAGTCATCTTTCAGCTATTTGAGATATCATTTCTTCAGATGGAGTTTCTCCTCCTTCAGAAAAGATATCCAAAATTTCCAAATACACTCTTCCTTTAGATTCACCAGCTCTTTGAAGAATCTTGGGAACGATAGGATACTATCACCGTTTCATCCCTTGTTTTGCAAAATTAGTCTTTCCCTTATCAGAAAAAAAGTATTATCCAAAACATGTCTCTTTCGTGGACAACAGATGTAGAAGAATCCTTTATTGAAATCAAGAATCAACTTCAAAATGCCACAAGTCTCCCATTTTCGCTGCCCAATGCCTAACCCATCTTCTGATGTTAGTAACGATAGTAGCCAGATCTATGGCAGAGCCCCTTCATCAAAATGGTTGACGAACAGTCAGTAACCTACAGATTTCTACAGCAAAAAACTATCAGAGCGGCAACGCAAATACTCAAGCTTTCAACCATGAACTTCTAACAGACTACTATTATGTTCTTCATTTCTGACAAATGTTAGAAGGAAGAAGTGTTATCTTGTGCACTGATCATAAACCTCTTATCTCAGTTTTCTAACAGTAGATTCCTTCGATTTAACTGCTATCACTAGTTTTCAATCAACAGATGAAGAAACTACCACTTTTTTGCCTCGTCTTCATTCTTACCCTCTACAAGATAATCTTCAAATATGGTGTTATACCTTTTCAGCTTTTCCGCGACCATTTTTGCCAAAACCTTTCGTGACCGATTTTATACATTGATCAGATGTTCTCATACCTTAAGTAAAAACTCGCATTTTATAAAGACTAGGTTATTCAGGCTTAATATGGATTGTAACATCATAATTTTGGTTTGCTCCTGTCAATAGTCAACTTTCAAAAATTCAACGTCATACGAAACCACCTATTGCTCCCACGGAAATTACGTCGGGCGTTTTGAAACGGTACATATCGACATTGTGGGGGGATCATTACCTCCATCCTCTTTTGCCGATACTTGAGCTCCAGTCTTCAGATATCTTCTCACCTGCATCACAAGAACACTAAGTGACAAAGCAATTCCCTCTAAGTGAATACGATTTCAAAATATGTCGCATTTGCCTTCATGCAATGGATAACAATATTTGAAATTCCTCTCTATGTGATCTGAGACAGAGGACCACAGTTTGAAGGAGAATTTTTCACCGAACTATCAAATTTGATTGAATTTCGCAGACTTCGGAAAAGCGCTTACCACTCTTCAGCAAATTGCCAAATCGTAAGATTTCATCGATCGCTGGATAGTGATATCAAGGCGCATAAACAAAACAGGTAACTTTCTCTTCCAGTCATCATGTTAAGTTTTCGTTGAATTCCTGATGACTCTGGATTCACTCCTTTTCCAGCAGAACCGGAAAAACACCTCTTTGTCCTTTAAAACTTCTTCAGGCACCTAGAAACAAGAGATTCTTACAAAGACTTCTTGAAAAAATTTATGTTATATGAAACAACTGGATTTCACAGTACCATCCTTCATCCTCCAGTGCGTCACCATACATGCCTTCCGAACTTCAAACCTGTTTCCCATGTCTTTCTTCGAGTCGATCGCATTCGGAAGTCTTGAAGCCCTTTATTTTGGCCCTTCAACGGACGGATCGATGCTTAAAAGATCCTCTCT
>JABUQX010012522.1:37500-41760 GCA_015478945.1 Trachelipus rathkii | reverse complement strand
GTGAAGAAAGGGGTAAAATAGAGAATAAATGAAAGTATGTTGAGATGGTTTGGTCATGTGGAAAGCGATGAATGATAGTCGGTTTCTAAGCAGATGTATAGTGGCGAGTGTGTTGAAACTTCGACCGGCGGAGACAGAAGAAAAAGTGGATTGGGTCAGTAAACGAATGTTCGGTAGGATGTAGCCGGATCCGGCACCATTCGTATCCGGCCTATCCGGCCAAGTTTTTGACTATCCGGTATCTGGCCGGATATCATATAATTACTTCCCTAGTAGGTTCTTTCTCGCTTAGAAATATTCCAAATAATTTGAAAAATTTATATATATATATATATATATATATATATATATATATATATATATATATATATATATATATATATATATATATATATATATATATATATATTTATATATATATATATATATATATATATATATATATATATATATATATATATATATATATATATATATATATATATATATATTTTTATATATATATATATATGTATATATATTTATATATATATATATATATATATATATATATATATATATTTACTTGTTTAGAATTTCGATGTTGGGTACCAATGTTATATTATTTTATTCATCATTTATGTTGACTGTACAATACAATTTATCTGAAATTTGGTGGTGACACGTTTCATAAATTATGGTAAAATATGGTAATATTAAAATATTATAATAATATATTATAAAAATATTAAAATATATGGTAAAAAATATGATATTTATAATAGAATTAAGCTACCAAGACACATGTTTATTCAATTATTACCACCACAATTTTATTCTCACGTTTAAGTATTGTAATTATTAAATAGTAATTACCACTGCTTATTTTAACGTGTTTAAGCATTGTATTATTTACCAGTATATATACGCACATTCTCAGAAATTTATTAAAAAAAAAACACGAATTTATTCTCAATGTTACCCGCCTTCAGTGATAAAATATAAAAATCAGAGCAAATGTCAGTACAAACCTTGCTAGAATGCATTCTTCCTAATACCTCCTCCCGGACTTAAGAAAAGAAAAAGAATAAAAATTTAATATATTTATTATAATTTTTAGGACTTTGGTGAACTAACTCACTATCACTTTGATAATATTCCTCATTCGTAACACCTGAATATCACTGGTATTGACATAAATTTAATTAGAAATAAAAGAAACCTGTTTAAAACATGATCCTTGAAGAAAAGAAAAACGATTTTTCTGGTATGTTACCAAACGTATACAAAGATGGCCACCAAAAACAACACTTGTGGACTATAAATTTTGGCATTCACAATTGAAACTCCAAAATTTTTTAGTAGTCCTCTAACTGCGGAATGATATAGGCATTCCACTAACTGCAATTCCACAACATTTTTCAAATTATCACAATTGCAATTCCTCAATTTATTTTGGTATTGCGGAATTAAATTGAGTGAACGCCCACTTCTGAGATATATATGCAGAGAGTGAGTATATATATATATATATATATATAGCATATATATATATATATATAGGGGATATATAATATATATTATATACATATATATGCAGAGTATATATGGCATATGATATATATATATATATATATATATATATATATATATGTCAGCCTCCCAGATTAGATGTCCCATGTATAAACTATGATAGCTACGTAAAACCGAAACACACTTTTGGAAACTAAATAAAGACACTATAAATGGAGGAAAACTAGTAAGAAATAAAATAAAGGTGAGATAAAAAAGTGAATATCAATGATAATAGTTTTTACAAAAGAATAGTACTTCTCACTCCCAAAATTTTCATGCCCAAAGTCATGAGTCCCCCAATATTTCTTTTCAATGTTATATTTAACATAGACTACACACACACACACACACACACACACATTGCACACACACACACACTCTATGTGATAGATAGATGTTCTAGAGAAATTAAATTTTTGATGACCTGACCTGACCTAACCTAAACTATATGCAATTTTATTCTTTTCTAATTTTAATTTAACTTTTTTATTCTACTTTATTTTTTAATTTTTAATTTTTATTGTTTATTTTTAGTTTTCCTAAAGTATTGAAAAGATATAAGGAAAACGTTTATTTTTTATAGAGTATCATGTTTAAATTAAGTTTAGAAACGCGATTATAATATTTTTTGGAGTTATTTATTAAAATTAATAAATTATTTAATTTTTTTTTTTAGTTCTTGCATTACAATGTACGCTGAATTCAAAGTATATTAGTTTTTATGTAGATATTTTTTTAGATACAGGGGGCACCTAATCTGGAGACTGGTCATAGAGCAGATATGCATATTTGTATGTATGCTTAATACATACCTATATATATATAATATATATATATATATATATATATATATATAATCCCGTATTAGGATAAGGGTGACGTTACACTTTAGATATAACTTCGTCTCCCCACTTTCCCTAATACACTTTTTTTTTCTGAAAATCAAGGCCCTATAGTAGGTCAAAAGCACACAAATAAATAATAAACAAATTTTTAATAATCATATTATTTATTAAAGTTTAAATAAAGCTCATTTAAACCAGTTTAGTGTTAGGTGAATCGACCACCACTAGGGGGCAATGGGTCATCTTTTTAAATTCTCCTCTGTATTCGATTCAAATTCATAGCTTTGGTCTTTCTTTAAATGTAAATTGTTAATATGTCAAATTTAGAAAGAGAGGTCGATTTCGCTAATGATAATGAAATTAAGAATAAAAATGGACTTATGTCATCTACCTTCATCCTGGGATACAAATTTTAACACTTTTGAATTCGTGTCTTCCATATAAATTTCAGCCTTTATATTTGAATTTTTAGTACCTAATATAAGTAATTTGCTTTATTATATTTAAATTCGCTATACATAATAAAATGTCAGTATTAATAATATTGTCATATAAAATACACAATAATGAGGCCCACTCACCTCCATCATCAATTTTTATGGATGAACTAGGGCTTGTTAGCCCAGCAGATTTAACCACTATGCACTGTTTGGAAAAAAAATTTAGTTTGCCAGTTTATAAAGCCAACATAACAACTGTAAATACTGAAAAGTGTTAATATTAAAACCATCCACACCCTTTTATTTAAACAAAGTTAAAAACTCTGTATTTTTAAATGTGAAATTCATTAAGATATTCTTATACATTTATATTATATTTTTTAAAAAGTATAAAACTCTCTTTAGAATTAAAGACACCCAAATAAATCTGTAGTACTACCACGATGGAGAAAAATTCTTTATTGTCACTCCCGCCCGACGTTATATAACAGACTGCCGGATATCCGTATCTGCTAATTTAATATCCTATATCCGGCCGGATATCTGGTTAACTTCCAGCCGGATATCCAGTATCTGGGCTATCCAGCTAATTCACCATCCGTGCCTTTATTCTTTAAAAGCCCAGCGAGAGTGAAGTAGAGACGATTGAAGGTGATAATAAGAGAGACGGCGGCGTGAGGGGGCATACTAGGCCTACCTGGGTCAAAGACTGACCCTACACTGACGATGAAGTCCGCTCGTAGGGTTCCCGTTGAAGGCGGATTTTCTGACGCACCTTGAGTTCCCATTAATATACGAATGAGGGTATGGGCTCTTTCTCTTCTCGACTTACATTGTTTTTTTTTTTTTTGATGCTTACACACTCAATAATAGTCTTTAGGAGAAAGAGATAAGAATATGATATACATATATATCTTTCTCTTTTATTCCTTTTCCCAGATTG
Organism: Trachelipus rathkii; assembly: GCA_015478945.1. Taxonomy (NCBI): domain Eukaryota; kingdom Metazoa; phylum Arthropoda; class Malacostraca; order Isopoda; family Trachelipodidae; genus Trachelipus; species Trachelipus rathkii. Next base: position 37,978 of record JABUQX010012522.1, on the reverse strand, counting down.
TGAGAAAGGAAAGCAAGCAAGCTATCGGAAAAGAAAAAGTAGGGAGAGTATGACAAATGCCTCAAAAGAAAGCCCAGCCTTTAGCCGCCTCTCAGAAACATTATTATTTTAGTGAGAACTCGTTGCAGACAGAAAATCCACCCTAGAGCTCATGACCACGACGACCTCACTATAATTGCCAGCGGGTGTCTTCTCCATCCTTGGGCCCCAGGGAGCTAAAGTAATCCATGTTCTCTTCAAGAAGAAACTTTGCTATTCTCTCTCCTATCATGCACCTTTTATTCTCGCCTAAACTCAGCCTCTTCCTTCAGACATCTGCCTCACCCACTCCTAATCCACTTCTGGTGTCTCCCAGCTAGCTGCTCCCAAACACACTTCACACTATACATCCGCTTAACCAACCGACTTATCATCCATCTTTTCACATGACCAAACCATCTCAACATACTTAAATTTATTTTCCTCATTTACCCTTCTT
>JABUQX010012522.1:0-35000 GCA_015478945.1 Trachelipus rathkii | reverse complement strand
TCAGGAAAAAAAATCAAACACAAAAACACAAGCAACCACACGTTTATTAAAAAAAACCACCACGGCAAGGTGACACGTAAGTGTAAGCCCCCTCACCACTACAAGGTAAACCGATACCGCAACCGATTCGAAAATATAATAATCAATGAATACCTGAATATTCACTGACTTCCAAACAAAACCTTAAATCTAGAAAAACCGTAAACCTAAAATATATTTTCTTAATACTAAAAATATCCAATGCGGTTCTCCAATTCTACTCCTTCTTAATTCTCCAAAATCTATCTTTATTAGTCCTTTAATTTTCTATTTCGCTTTCAACAAGTTTCTACAAGTTTCCTCACAGTTCTCTAATCTCCTTCTCAAATCTGTGTACAATTCTCCACTGATACTCCTCCTTAAATCAATCAAGTTTCTTTCTACAATTATCCTCACAGTTCTCCTAAAATACTCCTTCTAAATTCTCCTTTCCATACAAATCTCTAAGAATCCTCTTTCTATCTTTTCCGGAATTCCTTTACCGGTACTTCTAACTCACTCTTTTCCTCTTATCTCTTTCCTCTTAACTGTCAAAGTTGTGTGTGTTCCGATTTTCGCTTGCTTCAAACAAGATCCAAAAAAAAACTGCGGAGTAATAAAAACATCGCATTATAGCAATCAAAACAATAAATAATAATAATAATACACACACAATAATAATAATAATAATAATAATACACACAATAATAATAATAATAATTAATAATAATAATAATAATAATAATAATAATAATGATAATAATAATAATAATAATAATAAATAATAATAATAATAATAATAATAATAAATTAATACTAAGTATTTAATAATAATTAAATTATAAATTAACGTCATAATTAAATAACAGAAAAAAGTCAGTCTTTAATAACTATTAATTATAATGAATTAAAATATTAAATAAGTAAATGAAAAAAAATATAATAAAAAATATAACCCCACCAATGCAAGGTGCTTACCTGGGTGGTTGACCCAGTTTTTTTTTCTCTAAAAGCCGACGAATCCCAACAGCAACACACCAATTTGCAAATTCAGACTAAAAGATAAAAAACAACTTTTTATAACCAAGTCCAGCATTCATCAAAAAAAATCAATCAACAATAACATTCACACTTACCTCAACAGAATAAAAAAATCAGCCACTGAATGGAAACGACCCTCAAGACAGAAACAACTCGGGAGACACAGCTTCTCGGGAAACCAGATTCAGACTGGAAAAAAAACATTAACCCTTCAATCAATCATAAAAATAATAATAATAATAATGAAAAAATAACAATAATAATAAATAATAATAATAATAATAATAAAATAATAATAATAATAATAAATACTCACACCTTGCACCTTGAAATCTTCACTTCGTCAACCAAAAACAACGTCCACAATAACACCTTCAAAGCTTCAAACGAAACGAAACGAATCAAACTAAAAACCACAAAAAGCATTCATGTACAAAACATTCAATAAAAAATATAATAATAATAAAGAAAAAATAATATAACAAAAGAATAATAATAATATAATAAATATATAAATATATTACCTCTCAAACGTAGAACGTAAGATCGTGAAATGTCGACGTTTATTCAAGCTCACGTTCCTTTATATCAGTCAATAAGAAAAAAAACATAAATACAGTCTATAGTCTGTTTTCTCTTTAAAACTTTTAACTTAACTAGAAATATATGAATATAATAAATAAACATATCTCATATAATAATAATAATAAGTAATTAATAAATGTAAAATAAATAAAATAAATCACTAAATAAATAAAAACACAAAAAAAAATAAACTAGCACTGCAGTCAATTGGTATTCCTTGTTGGTGGACGTTCTCGAAGCAAACCCTAAAAAAAGAAAAAAAACGGTAAATTATGAGACATACATAAAAAAATCCTATCCTACACTACCACATCCCTCCCACCTAAGTTTGTCTCACAATTTGAACGCCACCAACTTCATTCACTCGCTCTTACATTCTATAATCCTTCTCTTCATAATCCAATCATACTCTTCTACTCGTCCTCTACTCCTAGTACAGGGTCTCTCATATTCTACCAACCCTATTACCATTCTCATTCCCATCAACAACCACATCTTCAACTTCTACTATTTTATTTACACCTTCAAATCTAAGTAACTTCTCTGACATATTAGCAATTTCTTTATCAATCTCTCTTACTCGTGCATTCGCCTTTATTTCATTCACCACTTCATCCAGTTCCACACAAAATTTACTTTTTGCATCTTCCACTCTCATATTCACACTCCTATCCCTAACATCTCTCAATCCTGCTAACACACTTTCTCTCATCCAACGGAAACTTACATAACGTATAGGTCTGATTCAAACTCTGCACACCATTTCCAGTATCCCACCAAAACCCTGAAAAATAATTCTCACTCTCATCATCCTCATCAAACAATCCTTTTAGTCTGTCAACCTTACCAACTTTATTTTCTTTCTTACGTTTCTTCTTCCTACGTTTTTCTATTAAAACCAATTCTTTCCCTTGTAACCACAAATCATTCACTCCTTCCACATTCTCATTCATTTCAGTGTCATTCATCCAAAACGTATACACTGGGTGAGCCTTCAAATATACAGGTGGCTCCCTCCACGGCCTCAATTGCATCTGATGTGCTCTAAACTCACTCACTCACTCTACCATCTGTCTCATTCTCAAGCACATAACTAACTCCATTTGACATCACTCTTTTCACAATATAAGGCCCTTCAAACCTCATCTTACTCACATTCAAACGGCCCTTTTCAATCACCTCTTTCAAAACCTTATCCCCTACTTCATAACTTGCAAACTTCAGACTCCCTTTTCTCCAAACATCCCTATCACTTTCAGGCAACCCTAACCTAGGTTTAATAAACTTCTCAAAATTCATCACATACATACATGGAGACATACCAGTAGCCCTATGTACAGTCATATTTATTATATGCCCACAACACTTTTCCTATCCAATAATCCCATTCATTCTCTCGCTCACTCATCATTCGTAACATCTCACTCAACGTTCGTACAGTTCTTTCAGCCAAACCATTCGAACTAGGCATATACGGAGTAGTCCGCACATGTTCAATCCCCCAATCACTCAACATCTGCTCAAACGCCTGTCCCACAAACTCTGGTCCATTATCACTCAACATACGCTTCGGTTTACATACACACATTGGCAACAAAACCTCTCTCACTACCTTAGCTACATTCGCACTAGTCTTATTCTTCACAGGCACAGCATACGCAAACTTACTCTTATGATCTACCATCACTACCATTCCTACATACCCACATGCAGTCACTGGCAAAGAAACACAGTCAATCACCACTAACTCAAAAGGTTCCCTCACATCCATTCTCAACACAGGAGGTTTTACATACATTCTCTGATACTTTCCTTTCTGACACTCTTCGCAAGTAGTCGCCACATCCTTCACAATCTTTCGCAACCAAGGGTTAAACACTCTCTCTTTCATACATTCCCACAATTTAAACTTTCCCATGTGTCCATATCTACGATGAATCACTAAAGCCATCCCTACTGCCCCAACCACAGAAAACACTGGTACATACAAATCTTCCTCTCGTACTTTCCTAATATAATACACCACATTCTCACACACAACAAACTTTTTCGCAAACACCTTAAAATCGTCTATCAACTGGTCCCATCTACACACCCCATCCTTATTCGACAAAATACATTTTCTCAGCTCACAGACCATAGGACATTCCTCTTGCATCACTTCAATATCTCTCATACTCAACAATTCCTCATCACCCACACCAACTGTTACCATTCCTACGAAATTGGTCATGCATACATCCCCCTTATGCATTCTAACTATTTCCCGATTTCCTTTCAGCAATCTTTCATTTCCTATGTCTACTGACAACCCATTCATTCTTAAAAATTCTATCCCAAACAAAAAACAATACGGCATTCGTTCTTCATCAAGCACAACAAACCTATGTCCAACTCTCTCCAACATACCTATCTCTACTTTTAACAAAACCTCTTCCCAAGCTACAATTTCTCCTGCCCCAATCCCCTTTATCTTTACACTTGTACTCCTCCTAGGTATCTGCCATGTCATTTGCTCAAGCTCTCGTACCACTGACGCATTCACCAAAGAAATCTGAGACCCAGTGTCAATCAACCCACAATATACCTTACCATCTACCTGCACTTTCACTGCCATTCTACCACTCATCCCATGTTCACAATACACTACCTCTTCAATTTCCCCAGGACAAATCATTTTCACAGCCTCGTCATCCACAATTACACAATCTTCTACTCCCTTTTCCAAAACATACTTCCTATCATAACTCTTTTTCTCTATCACCCAATTATAATGCACCCCACTCAAACACTGTAAATGCAGCTCACCTACACTATTTCTATCAATCCCCTCACTCCTATAAATTACCGGTCGTTCCCCACCATAATGCACACACACAACTACTTTAAACAATTTACTCACAACAACCAACACCTCTTGCAACGGAATCACACCTCCATTACACATAGTCTTTAACTCTCTTACATACTGTCGCACCTTCTTAACTCCTATCTGATCAGGTTTCTTGCACACCTCAGTCATAACTTCCCTCCTCAATTCTTCTATACTCTCAGGCACTCTCAAAACAAACCCATCCTTGGCTAGATCCTGTAAACCATACAACACACTTTCGAACATAGAATCACCTCCACCTCTACTTTCTTTCCCTTTCATTAATCCCTTAGGCAAATACTCAGGATCAATCACCAACGTTTCACTCATTCTCTCACTCCCTGGCATTCTAGACATCAAGTCTGCAATCTCATTCCTTTCACCCGGGATATATTCAACCACATAATCAAAATCACTCAAATCTTCCAAAGTTCTCGCAAGCCCACTATCAACTCTCCTCATTCTCTGCAAATACACTAAGGGTTGGTGGTCCGTTCGCACCACAAACTTAATACCATACAAAAACGGACGCAACGATTTCAAACAGAACCTCAAAGCAGCCAACTCTCTTTCAATCGTAGAATACTTTCGCTCCGTCATACTAAACGCTTTCGAAACATATGCAATCACTCGTTTTCTTTCAATCCCGTCAATCACCTGCTCTTGCATCAAACAACCCCCCATACAATACCCACTTGCATCCGTATACACTTCCAGTGGCTTAGCATCCTCACTGTAATCAGGATATGCTAATTCTACATCTTTCGCAACTTCAGCCTTCAACTTCTCAAATGCTTCATTCATTCTGTCATTCCATTTCACAATCGTACTCTTCTTTTTACCAGTCCATTCAGTCAAAGGTTTCATCACACCAGAACAATCTTTCATAAACTTCCTTCCAAACTCTACCAAACCTAAAAATCCTCTCAGCTCTCTAACATTCCTAGGTCTAGGAAAATTCCTAACTTTTTCAACAAACTTCTCCGCTTTCTTTAACCCAGTCGCACTAACCTTGTGTCCTAAAAATTCAACCTCATCCGCAAACCATTCACATTTCTCAACTTTCACTTTTATACCTACATCCTCCAACTTTTTCAACACATCATTCACTAACTTCAAATGCTCAGAGAAAGTCTCAGTCATCACTAATATCATCTATAAACACCATCACATTCTTACTAGGAAAATCATTCATAACCACATTCATCGCCCTCTGAAAAGCTGCCGGAGCATTGGCCAACCCAAAGCTCAAATTCCGAAACTGATAATGCCGCTTAGCAGTCGAAAAAGCAGTCACACACCTACTATCCTCTTCCACTGGCATCTGATAATATCCACGCACCAGATCCATTTTCGTAAAGACTTTCATCCCATGCATACTATACACACATTCTGACACTACACACATAGGAAACCTATCTTTCACCGTCTTTTCATTAACCTTACGATAATCAATACATAACCTCAATCGTCCATCAGGCTTTCTCACAGGCACAATCGGACTATTCCAAGGACTCACACTCTCTTCCAACACACCTATTCTCTCTAACTCTTCACACTGCTCTTCAATCTCATTCGCAACTGGGGGAGGAAAGTGACGAGGTCGCTGGTATATGGGGGTATCTTCCGATAACACAATACGAAATTCAGGCAACTGCGCCCTCCCAAAAATCCTCATCGCTTTTGCTTAGCACTTTCCTCCTTTCCCACAACATTCGTACAATCTTTTGTCTCCTTACTTCATTCAAACCCTCAGGCAACTGTACCTTCTCAACCATCTCATCATACACCCAATCTTTCCTCTCGATATCACCAGCAAAAACACCACATTCTCTCTCTCTCAACCGCTCCCCAGTCATACTGCCCCCCACAATCAGAACCGAATACAAACTACCGACCACATCACCAACCCTTATTCCTCTCACTCTCTTCTTTTTCACATCAGGCACCTTTTGCATACATACTCTAGGATTGTCCATATCTAATATACCATCAAATACATGTGCAACCCTTTTCACTCTATACTTCGCATCATAACCATCCACCAGAAACATGCTATTCTGGTCGACATCCACACCTACATTCGCATTCCAACCTACCTTTACACTTACCACCCCATCAGCTTTCAAAGACATATCTTCCATAGCAAACACTTCCACACCTTTTACCAATTTCACCTTTACATCCCCTACCTTATTCACATACATCTGACATTTCCCATCCTTATTTACCTTTTTCTCTATCATCATACGATCAGGATGAATAATCATCCCATTCATACTTAAAAACTTATACCCTAACAAAAGATCATACTTCTCATTCTTACTATCAATAACATAGAACTCACCTTCTTCCATACTTATACCTCCAATCTTAACACTCTCCCTAAATTTTGTAACGACCGGTATTACCATATTACTAATCCCCTTAATATTCCCTTTTCCAGACTCTTTCTGATCTTCCCGTATATTCATCCTATCATACGCACTTTTATACACTACACTGACCATACACCCAGTATCAATCAAAGCTCTCACTCCAATACCTCCACAATAAACCTTAATAGTCATGCACTCATCTACCGGACCAGCCGAAAATACATCCGCACTTACAATCCCTTCCCTAGCAACACTCAGCCCCTTTCCACCACTTAAGGATCCACCAGCTGTAAACCCTACACTAGCTTCCCGGACCAGTTCCCCTTACCTGATTATTCATACCTACTACTTCATTCACACTTACATTTCTAGTACCACCTACAGCTGAACCATTACCAACAACATTTCCATTAACCGCATTCGCACTACCACCAGGAACTACATTTTGATTCATTTGCATCACCCCAGGTTGTCTTACTCCCCAACACCTACCAGCCACGTGCCCTACCTTCCCACATAATGTACAGGTATTTCGTGGGAACCTGCACATCCTCGAAAAATGACCCTCAGTCCCACAATTCCCGCATACAGTCTTCCTCACATTCACACCTTGCTGACAATCTCTTACCCAATGATCTATCCCTCCACATCTCCTACATCCGGCCCTTTGAGGGTCTGTGCAATTCATAGCCATATGGCCCACTTGCCCAAAAACACGCTCCATTTGCCCATCTACAATCTGAAATCAAATGTCCCATCTTACCACACCTAAAACACTTCACATCCATACCCCCTGCATTCTCTCTGTTCCATGTCCTATTCAAATTCTCTCTCACATTCCCTTGATTATACCCAACATTCTCTCTCATGCTTGTATTACCAACTGGTGTTCGGCTTGCACTCATCGCATTCGTACCTCCTGCATTCACCTGTCTTTCATTTTCACCCCCATAGAAATCTTCTAAGAATTTTACCATAACTTCATACGGATTTGCCTTCAGAGCATCCCTATACGACTTATACTGCGGCACTGGTGAAGCCCTTTCATTCATTCCCCTACCACTGTACACATCATGCCTCTCATACTCCTCTCTATCTCTTTCATTCTTCTCAAACTCACGATCTTCTACTATCTCTAATACATCCCTCCACTGCAATCGTTCCCTACTCCACCTCATTTTCTCTTTACGCCTCGCATTTATAAACTCTGCCACTGGAGGAGGGATCGTCTCCAGGAATTTCTTCATCAACATTTTGTTTTCATTTATCCCCTCATCCCCAAACTTCACTCGAGCCAATGTTTCCAACCTATGCGCATAATTATCCAATCTTTCATTCTTTCCTCTCCTAGCCTTATCAAAGTCATTCACACGTCTATACTTTACACCCCCTTTAACTCTTTCAACCTGTTCCAACATTCTTTCCTTTACTACTTCATACTTCGGCTCACCCACACTCACGATAGCCTTATAAAAATCAAGCATTCTCCCTTCCAAAAACTCACCTAACTCTTTAACCTAAAACACCTTATTTTCATCAAATTTTTCTTACAATAGCTCTCATACTCTCTAAAAAATTCACACATCCTTAGTTCCATACACATTATATTTATTAATCTTCGGAATGTCCCTAATAAGGACACTCCGTGCAACTTGAACATCATCTCTCGAGTCTTCCGACGTGGTACCCTCATCATAAATCTCATTCAGTTCCTCATTCACACTACTATATAAAGAATCTATACTCTTACCTTTTGTTATCACTCTTCTTTCATGTCTTCTATTCTTCGATGTCTTCTTCTTCTTCTCATCCTTCTTCTCTTTTTTCTTTTCTTCTTTCTCCTTCTTCTTTCTATTTTTATCTTCTTTCATTTTCTCTTTATCCATATCCTTCTCATCCACATCACTTACAATCTTTTCCTCTTCCAAATCGCTCTCTCCCTTCTGTAAATCTACTATCTTTGGAGTAGAGGTTACTCTCTTTCGCGTCCCTTTCGTTCCAATCTCTTTTGCAAACCTCTTATTCAGTATATCATCCATTCTTGCTTCCATTCTCATTTCCATTTGTTTTTCTCTCTCCTGCATTCCTTCTTCCATCTCTCTCAGTCTATCAATTAAGTCCTCATTCTCCTTCTCTTTCTTCCTTAATGCCTCTTTCAGTCTCTCTACTTCCAATCCCAATCTCACTTCCTCAGGCGTAGCCATCTTACCTGCTATTGTCTATGTCCCCTCGGTCTTCCGTCCAGACGCCCCACGTTGGGCGCCAGAAATATGTCGTGGTTTTGAGGCCACAAACAAATCTCAATAGTCGTGGGTCCTGGAAAGAAAACTAAAGAACAAAAACAAAAATAAATAAACACAATAAAACTCAGGAAAAAAAATCAAACACAAAACACACGAAGCAAGTACACTATTTTATTAAAACCACCACCACGGCAAGGTGAACCCCTACCACCAGGTAAACTCACCACTACAGTAAGGTCAACTTTACCGCAGACCCCTCTCACCCCAAGGTATACCGACACCGCTACCGATCCGGAAATATAATAAATATCGATGAATATTCAAATATTCACCGATATCCGAACAAAAACCTTAAATCTAGAATGAACGTAAGCCTAAATTATATTGCCTTAATACTAAAAATAATATGCAGTTCTCCGATGTACTCCTTCTTTTCTTTATTCTCCAACGTCTAACTTTAATACTCCTTTACTTTTCAGTTTCGTTTTCAACAATATTATACAATTCCTTCTCGATTCTCCACTATATAGTCTCCAATTCTACTCCTTTGCACATTATACTTATCCACACATTATTCAATAACAGTCTTTAAATCAGGTTTCTACAATTTCCACTTTCCTTTCAAACTAGTTAATTCTCTCCTCTTTCTATTCAACTTTCAATTTACTCAACTTCTCTCTCTATCTCTTTAAGATTCCCTTTGTCAATACTTCTGCTTCTGAGTACTTGTGGATTTGTGGATTAGGCTCCAAAAAAAAAAAAACTGCGAAAAAGATAAAAAAACATCGCATCAGAAAAATCAAAAAAAAAAAAAAATAATAATAATAATAATAATAATAATAATAATAAAGATAATAATAAGGATAATAATAATAATAATAATAATAATAATAATAATAATAATAATAATAATAATAATAATAATAATAATAATAATAATAATAAGATAATAATAAATAATAAACAATAACAATAATAATTATTTTTAATATAAACCATTTGTTATCTTTCACACGAGAGCCGGTGAAACAGTCAGTGAAACGTCATAAAAGAAGTCGAAAAATATATAATGTCTATATTGTCTCTTTATTTCACTAGAAAATAAACAATATCCCATATAATAATAATAATATAATAAATAATATAATAATAAATAAGATAAATCACTAAATTAAAAAAACACAAGAAAAAAATAAACTAGCACTGCAGTCAATGGTATTCCATGTTGGTGGACGTTCTAGAAGCACCCCTAAAAAAATAATAAAACTGGTAAATTGTGAGACAAACAACAAAAATCCTAATCCTAAAACACTACAATACGGACATATATAAATTTATAATCAGAGAAAAAGCATCAATATAAAAATTTTAAAATTAGGTTTAAAATTTTTTAGGACATTTAAAAAATTTTTCTTTAAAATATAGCTATACATAAAATGTACACATATTAATTTAAAATAATTATTTAAAACCATTTTTGTAATTAAATATTTAGCTATATAGCTATATTTTTAATACAGTAATTCAATGATTGAGATTCACCTGAACTCCTCAATTACCTTTATTTTTAGTAGCTATTGATTATAGTAAATAATAGCATCATAATAAATAACAATAAAAAATACATTTCAAATTTCCAGAATTTACAAGGAATAAATGCCAATTAAAAACAATAATGTATACAAATAAGGCCTACTGAACATTAACTTAATAGTAAAATAATTCCACAGAACCTATAATTCACTGGTAATTGTTTACAATAAGGGCCTCTAAACAGATTTTTATAAAAATCCCAGCACAGACTAAAAAAATAATGCAGAATAAAAATAAAACTGATTGGTATCTTTAGGAAAAAAATGTTACAACCACTCAAATTTTGGAATTTTTCCATAGGGTTTTCTTATAAAAAAAACTGATCAAGCCTCGAGGTTGGTTCAGAACCATCCTAGTTCAGGTTACAATAAGATTTGTTAAGTATACACAGTATACTTAACAAAACATATAACCTGAACTAACTAGTAAGGTCCTAAACCGAGACCGGTTATATTTTGGAAAAAGATAATCTTATGAGATATCAATATTATTCCCATCAAAGAATGTGTTTAAATTCATGCAATCAAAATTAAAAACAAATTTATATATAAATATAAAAAAATATATTAGTATATTTTTTTATAATATATATATATATATATATATATATATATATATATATATATATATATATATATATATATATATATATATATATATATATATATATATATATACTATATATATATATATATATAGAACGCCTCATTGCACAGAGGCTGGTAGTAACTCTCGCCTGAGGCTGGTTCAAAATCCTCCGCATAACCAGTTGGGTTTATCACCTGGGGCAGGAGTAAAACTTCGACAGCGAACATGTTGGTGATTGCTGGTTTGGGATAGCCGGCCTTAAAGTTTGATTTCTTGTGGTCCCCCAGTGTTACCCTCTTAATACGTAATAAAAAGCACGTTAAAAGGTAGTTATATATATATATATATATATATATATATATATATATATATATATATATATATATATATATATATATATATATATATATATATATATATATATATATATAGTGTGGGGCGGGGAGCCTGAGCGCGCCCCCCTCTTTTTGAGGGGTGGTTCGGTCCACTCTAAATAAAAAAAAAAAAATTAAAAAAAAAAAATTTTGCTCATTTAATAGCCACGCGGTAGTACTACAAGTTTTTTTTAGATCATCTTTAATTCTAGAAAGTTTTTATATTTTTAAAAAATGTTATAAATTAGGGTACAAAATGCCCTTCAATAGAATTTCACTTTTGAAAAATGTGAGTTTTTTTAACTTTTTTTATAAAAGAAAAATTGTAGATTTTAATTATTTTTCAGTGTATACACTCGAATATGTTAGCTTTAAACTGGCAAAGTAAATTTTTGTTCAAATAGTATTAGTGGCAAAATCACGGGGCCTAACTTGGTTCGATTCACCCCGCTGTAAAAATTGATGATGGGGTGAAGCGGACCACCATTGTTTTTCGTATTTTACGTATTATTATTGACATTTTTATTACGTATAATTAATTTAAATATAATAAAAAGTTACTTATATTAAGTGAAAATTAAAATAAAAAAATTAAATTTATATAAAAAAAACGAATTCAAAAAGTGTCAAAATTTTTGAGGGGAGAGGGGTGAATCAGACCACCTTATTTTTATTCTTTTATTTATCATTATTGACATTTTTATTACTTATTACGAATTTTAATATGATAAATAATTATTATATTAAGTAAAAATTAAAATATAAAATTGAATTTATACGTAAAAGAGGAATTTAAACAGATGGTCCGATTCACCCCTCAATGGTGGTCCGATTCACCCCTCAAGGTCAGGCTGAAGGAGCTTTATTAAAACTTTCAATAAAACTTTTATTATTAGAAATTACATTATTATTTTTTATTGTTGCTTAATGCTATATATGGCTGCAATTTCAGGAAAAAATTCCGAAGACCTAAATTTAGCTCAAAGTCGAATACTGTTATACCTCATTTTATCAATTATTCTCACACCTAATACGCTGTTGGGGGCTCTGTTGCAGTGACTCCAATTTCACCCCAATATTATATATATAATCAATACATCACTAAAATCACGAGTATATATATATATATATATATATATGGTTTATTTCATTGTTTCTCTTGTAATCATGATTTATGTTTATTAATCGTTTTCTCCTATGCCATTAATTCTGAATTATACAGGCTTCTAAAAGTAAATAGTAGTTAGTCAACCAACAGGTTTTAATTGTTTATGTGTGCCACAACGATATTCGTGTGCACTGACCGATCAATCTTTCCAATAAGAGGATCACATACCTGTTCTGTTGCAAGTGAGTTATCTCCGATTTTTGACAAATAAACTAAACTGTTCTTTCTTTTATAGTGAATGTGATTTCTTCAAATTAATCTGTTCAACTATCTAATCGGTGTTTCTTCTCAGATCATCTTTACTTGAATTCTACACCGGTCCAATTTAGAAACAGTGAAAACCCTGACAGAAAGAGAGCTTCTATCTCCTAGGGTAGGTGCAATGTTGATATTAATTTTCATTAATATCAATATTGACATATTATAACCACTATTCAAGATAATTCTAATAACTTATTCACAAAGTTTTCAACAATGCTATTCTTTACATATAGGTTTTTTTAGAGGAGGGATCCATTTTCCAACCAGAGCTCCTATTGCCCAGTTTTATTGGAGGGATCCATTTCTGACCAACACTAGTTGTTATTGCAAGGATCTATCTCCAAGTGGATTTTCCTCATTCTGGACCATCAGAACAACCTATTAACAGGATCAATACATCTCAGGAACAAAGTTCAGTTTGATGAATAGTTCGTTTTAGCATCCTAACACAACATACATCTAACTATATAACTTGTTCCATTTACGGTTATTTACTAACCTGGAATTTCAAGTTCATCGAATCTGGACAACTATCATCAACGTTCTATAATTTCTTTATATAGAACAGACTTCTTCAGGATCACTGGATCGTATGACCAGTGTATCAGCTTTATCAGTCATCTATTGATTATTGAAGGCTTCTCCTCAATAATCAAACCATTCATTTAGTTTTCCCCCCTTAAAGTTAAGTAAAATTAAAGTATAAAATCAATGCAGTCTTTTGTTTTCCCCCCAATTCAATTTAATTAATATTGGTTTACTGGATGTGTATTTCACCAATTCATCATCAGAGAGTAAATCAAAAGTCAGTGTGGTGGATATAATCCTAGAATTTGGACAAAGCCGATTTTGTTTCTTTTGGTAAGTTAACATGGTACCGTTAGAATAATCCTAATCACAGTAATCACTAATAACTAACTGTCAACTAACTGTCTATCTAATATCATCCCAATCAAATCAGTCCTTCTCCGTTGTAGATTATAGTAACCGGCGTAGTAGCAGATATTTTAGGCCTTAGTCGTAGAGTCTAAAATTTAAAGTGTGAATGTTTAGGGGTTCTTTTCCTAACCGGGTTATTTTCGTTCGGAGCGCATTAGTATTTCCCTTGCGGGTTCCTTAATGCATGCCACTCTCCCCTACATCATCTTTAATTTTAGTGGCGCCCGAACAGGGACGTGAAATTTTTAGTTTTATTGGGATCATCGATACTATAGTAATATTAACAGGAATTGTAACTAACCTTATTGTGTGAATCGAAAATTAGTAGACTAACAAATAGAACTAAAGTATACTGGAAATACCGTGTACCTGAAGTAACCAAGTCGGCATATCCACGCACAGTGTCCAGATTCGAGTAACTTCGGTTCCATATTGTAACAATATTATCGGTTATTGCTAAAACCAAGTTTATCCTTCTTTTTCTAAAAGCACAACCTCTCTCTACTCATTTATTTTTGTTGTCATTATATTTAATTTAATAATTGTTTATATTTGAATATATTGAATATATTAATCATGGCTTTTTCCCGCAGGCGTTCGGATGAACTGGGCGTGAATGGGGATGAGAGTGGTGTAGATAGAGAAAGGGATGCTTTGGGAGTGCATGACCAATTGAATCTGAATGTAGAGGAAGCAGAGGGTTATACTCCTCCTACAGAAAAAGATATGTTGCAATTTATAAAGGAAAAGGATCAGAAAGAAAAAAAGGAAACAGAAAGTAAAGAGCCTGATTTTGGCCAAGGTCAATATCAAGTAGATCCTTCTATGAATGCACCTCTGCAAGATTTTGTTTCAACCATTAACCGAGAATTTCAAGTGTTGAAAGAAGAAACAGCTATGATGAGGACGTATTTTCAGCAGCAACAGACAATACAACCATCAGCCACGAGGGTTATTCCCAGCGTCGCTGATCCTACAACTGATCTATTGAATACAGACTTTGCGTTAATGAACTTCGGTTCTCCGATAATGTCTCCGATAACGTCGATGCCTGAACCATCTCTTCAGAACCTCATATCATTACCAATAGATAGAGTGGATACTTCAAATGTGATCTATGCGACACATACTACACCACCTATTACGCAATTGAGTAATATGATTGACCTACAAACATCGACTAACTTACCTTTCCCAGCCCAAACTATGTATGCACCGGGAAATTCATTTGTGTCCGGTATGCCATTTGCAGCCGCCACACCAGTATCAGTACCTCAGCAACATCAGCAAACTAATCCACCAACTTCTATACCTTATGATAATAGACCTTTCACTGTTCCACCAGCATCAGCATATGGGAATGCTGACAATAGGGACCCAGCACAGTTCTTTGCTCCAGCATACATGGATGTCATACAAAGACAGATGACATTGATGTCACAAGCCATCATGTATTTAGCGGAAATAGCAAAGAACTCTCGAAAGGTCAAAGTCGTAGATCCTGGAAAATATAAGTACGAGGCAGACCAGGATCTTGTTAGTTATATGGCAGACTTTGAACAGTATTGTTCATATAACTACCCAAACGCGCCACATCAATGGTTGCGTTTACTCGGCCGACAATTGGAAGGATCTTTCCTCCAATTGTATAAATTGTTGATTAAAGATGACCGTAATTACGTATCTGTGAAAGAAACCTTACTGCGATGGTATCAGCAAGAAGAAAAGAAGAAGGATGTGAACAAATTGAAAGCATACCATTCCGCGTACCGAACACCAGGTGAGAGTGTTCGAATGTATGCACTTCGCTTGGAACATCTGGCCAGAAAGGCATATCGCGGTCTCGACATGAAAGAGCACGATTCTTTACGAACGGCTTTTCTCTTAAGTTTACCTCCTTATGTAGAAAAAAGGATCTCTGATTACATAAAACAGCAGGAAGAAGATAGCGATATACGAGTACCATGGCGAAAGATTGTCAGTCTAGCGGACTCGTATGACAGAGACCATAATAAAGGGAAAAATAATACTGCAGTTTCGGGAAACAGCTACCTAACAGATACAACAGATCAGAACCAAATTGACAGACCAAAAGAGGATTTGGATTCTACTATTAGGATAGATGTAGTTAACCCAGGTTGGTCTGATGTGCTTTTGAAATCTCAACAACCTACACAGACCATTTACAAAAACGGTAATCAGAATAAAAATAGATCAAACTATCAACCATCTTCAAACCAGAGAGACAACAATAGTCGTTATTACAGGGAAAGCAGGAACAGTAATAGGAGTGGCCAAAACAGAAGCCAACTATGCTGTGATTATTGTGAGCTCACGGGTCACACAATGGACGAGTGTTATAAGTATCTCGGAGTATGCAGTTATTGTCGTAAGAAAGGACATGTACGAGCCGATTGTAAATCTACCAAAACTCCATTCCGTGCAACGCAGACTGGTTCCAGCAGAGTATGTCCATTTTGTAAGGGCCCTCATGCAGGAATTAACTGTACGCATAGGACACCTCCACGCAGTACTCAACGAAACCAGAGATCATCTTCCCAAAACAGACCAGCACAGGCCTCTGGGCAAGGACAAAGCAGAAGGAGCAAGAATTCACCACACGCGGATGATAAACAACAGTCACCGCCGACACGTGATGCACCTCTTCCACCCAGGAAATTCTTCAACCCATGTAATTATTGTTCGAAGCCACATTATGAAGGCCAATGCATGGGACCTGCAGATTTAGACACAGCCGAAGCTTTAAACTCCAACCCTCCACGGAGTTAAGCCGTCCAGTGGAGAGGTATCTGACTACAACTTCAAACAGTGTAATGGCTTCGCAGGCAGAGACTGGTATTGTTAGTCCTTCTCTTACAGTAGCTGTAGAAATTAGTGCAGAAAATAGTAGAGTTAGTCCTACTGTTGTCATTGAAAATAGTGCTAGTCCTACTCTTGCAGAGACAGTAGTTACAGATAGTACAGATAGTAGTGTTAGATGTGATGGTGATATGGTAGAGATATCAGGAAATAGTAGAGATAGTAGTAGTAATAGTCACTCTCTTGTAGATCCAGTAGTAATTTCCAGTAGACGTAGTCCTACTATAGAAACTGTAGAGGTAAGTGGTAGTGTTAGCAGTAATGTAGATCATATCAGTAATAGACTATCAGTATTAAATAATAGTAGTAGTGATAGGCAGGCAGTGTGTCAAACCCCAAAAGAAGATGAGATCATCAAAGGAGTCAATGATGGAGTTTATCATGTTTCTCTGAGTAAGAACCCGACTAAGAGAGATTTACAAACGGGCAGGGTAGATCTTAATTCAGCCAAGGTCGATCCTCTTGTGGTTTGCGTGTCCTTCTGTCAGAATAGTTCGGGATTCTATGGGTGCATGATTGACAGCGGGTCTGGGGTTAGTCTGATTAGTTCTTCTTTGGTCTCCGATCGCCTCAGCGATGTTAAGTTGCAATCTTCCGCGGACGTTGGCATCAGAGCTATCAGCGGCTTACAGCGTGATGCTGTGGTTCCTATCGAACATTGCGTCAATCTCCCACTCTTTTTCGAAAATGGGTTTTCAGTGCCACCTACTCTTTTCTTCATTGTTCCCACGGAGTTGATGCCAGAGCTAATGGTGCTTGGTGCGGCTTCGTTGAAAGAACTTCATCTTATCCCTGACTTGTCTCGCAGGGAGCTCATAGTTCGTTCGGGTCAGAAGATGGAAGTTGTAGCCAAAGACTACAGTTTCAACAGACCCTTCTTTAGTTGTGTTTCTGTCCATTCGTTCATGGTTTCTCCCCATTCATGTCGAGTTGTGGATATTAAAGGTTTATCTGATACCCCACCGATGTTGGCGAGTTTTCAAGGAAAAAAACACCCTCATCTCATTCCGCTTTCCGGGGTGATAGACCTTAATTTAAGTCGTCCCAAAATTGCCATTCTTAATCCTACGGAACGACCTCATTATATCCGAAAAAACACCATCATCGGACATCTACTACCGTTAAATGTGGAAACAAAACTTCAAGTACAGAACCTACAGGTGGCAGTGTCACCACAAGAATCTGATTCCACGAGTTTATCTTGGACGAGGGAACAGTTAGAAGAGGAATTTAGCTTTTCTACTCTACCAATAACTGAAGGACAAAAGCAAGAATTAATTAGAATTTTACTAAGACACCAGGCTGCACTAAGCCTGGGTGATCATGACGTAGGGGTAGCTACTAACATTACCCACTCTATTGAACTGGAATCCGACAGACCTGTTCGTATTCCCGTCCGCCGGTTTCAAGGACCTCTCGCCCAGGAAATCGAACAACAATGCAGAGATCTCCTGGAGCAGGATATCATTCGACCTAGTAGGTCGCCGTACTCAGCTCCAGTAGTACCAGTCAGGAAACCAGACGGTACTTTACGTCTATGCATTGATTATCGCAAATTGAACAGCATCACAAAATCTGATTCATTTCCTTTACCAAACCTCATTGACATGATATACAACATGTACGGGAATACTTATTTCACCACAATAGACCTTATAAAGGGTTATTATCAGGTCGCGATGGAATCAGACAGCATAGAGAAGACAGCATTTTCCACTGGCTCAGAGTTACATGATACAGTTGAAGTGTAACTACAAGAGGGTTGTTGAAAACAAGAAGGTACAGGATAAGATTCGTTTTGGGGATATCTAGACTGCGGAGTAGGAACATAAGGACCACTATGCTCCTGTACATTTTCTGGAGGATAAGAGTTAGGACTTTTAAAATAAGTTGATGGGAAAGAAGATTGTGACTGGACTTGTTGTACATAAGGTTGAGATTCAGGAACAATTTCTGCGGGATAATCATAAGTACCAGTATAAGATAGAGAATGAGAAGGCAACCTATATTTTTTGGCCATTCGATCAGTTGAATAAGTAGGAATGGAATTTAAGGGTCTGGGTCGTCTCTTTTTATTGATTTGAGGACGAGTCGGATGAGAACTATAGGGAACAGTTCTAACAGAGATTTTATGAATTTTAAAAAGATTTCCAACTCTATTCATTAATGACTCCAAAAATAAATGGTTAGGATGTAAACCATCCAACAACAAAGGTGAATTTAAGGTTAAAGTTTCTTTATTGAGGTACTTGCTATGAGGGGTGACATGAAGTACTCCGCCTTTAGCAATACTCATGATAAAAATCAAATATGTCAGTTCCTCTGATGACATTTTTCTCCGGCCATTGGTATTTCGTCTCCATCAGTGATTCAAATAGGTGATAGCTAGCAATGGAATGTTCCTGCATCTTTTCCGGGGAGAGTATCGGATCGTTAAGAGTATACTTGGAATATTTAGTGCCCCAATCACGGATGATGCGCTTTTTATTATAAGCATGCATATCTTGCATAGGTGGGATATATAAATAGACCTTGGATTGGGAATTCACCTTTTTAGTTGCCTCAGTGATTTGCCTCACGATCTCGGGAATATCATCCACTGACAGATCGGGAACGGGTTCGAAGACCATAGCAGTATTCTTGTCTTGATCCTGTAATTCTTTTCTCTTCCAGGCCATAGTTGTCAAGGCCCATATTAATATGGTTTTAACATCAGGGGTCATCAGGGTTTGAACCCTTGTCAAACAGGAAGAGATTGTGCGGCCGGAAGAATAATCAGCTCTGACTGAAATACCATGTTTGAGTCTTAGGAACTTTTTCTGATTTTTGAAGAGTGCAACCTCGGAAGAACCCACTGCTAACAGCAATGGCATGTTTACTGGTTGAACCGTCCGTATTACTCTGGGATACCGACAGAGATGTTTCTTAGCCAAATCAATTCTGAAAAGCATAATATATTTGACAATAATTGAGCCTCCATAGAATTTCCAATCCTACATAACATGCATGAAACTGCCTAAGCTAAGGTAAATTTATAAATTATCAGTTTTGTATCATTACAGGAAGAAAAAAATGAGTTAGAATAAACTAAATCATTTTCATCTTCCCAAATTCCTCTAATATGGATCACAACAAAATTTCAAAAGAGATCACATTATTAGATTGGGAAACTGATTAGTTATTCTAGAGAAGAAAGGGAAGCAAATTATTTAATTCTATAGTAGAATTTTGAATTTGACTTTAGAAGAGGGGAGTATTTTTAATCAGTTTCAAGGGTTGTCAGAAAATTTTTGCTTGGCTTGTCAATATATTTGGATAATATATTTTTCACCCAACCATAGTAAAGAAGGGTGTCATCCACATACCAAAATCATTGGAAAACCGACATACACTCTATAAACAATGAAAGTTTTATTTATAATCATTGCTTATCCTATACTCAAGTTAAAAGATGGTTAATGGGTGGAAATCTTTTTCCAGATTATTTTTATTATACTTATTTTTACAAACTCCTGTAGGTCCTATGATTTGACGAAGAAGACCCCGATCATCCAGGCGATATGCATCTGTCATGATAACGGTAAAGTTTCTCTCCTCAGGAACCAGGAAATATCTGTAAAATAGTTTTTAAAGCTCCTTCACTCCACAACCTGTCATGACAAGCTAGTTGGAGCAGAGGAACCGGTATATATATATGTACATGCATACACATGTACATATATACACAGGCTCCATATATATATAATATATATATAGTGTGAAATTTCTAGAGGTATGAGGTTTTCCATGATATATATATATAATATATATATATATATATATATAATATATATATATATATAATATATATATATATATATATATATATATATTTTTAGTGATTAATTCTTCCTTTTTTTAAAGAATTTCGTAAAAGAACATTCATTTAGAATTATTTTTTTGTTCTTTTTCAATCACCCAAGCTATCATTTTTCGAAGATCAATCACACAAGACTTTATTAGATAGATGAGTAAGTTTTTAAATCAGTCTGCACTCATACACTCAGAATTCAGATACACGAAAGGTCAATTATACAAGAATCATTCATACTAGGAGGGCCTTT
Source organism: Trachelipus rathkii (assembly GCA_015478945.1). Lineage (NCBI taxonomy): Eukaryota > Metazoa > Arthropoda > Malacostraca > Isopoda > Trachelipodidae > Trachelipus > Trachelipus rathkii. The sequence continues at coordinate 13,957 of JABUQX010012522.1, read as the reverse complement.
CGTCTCATAAGTTGAAAATTTTTGACGATCATACATACTAGTAAGCATTCACCCCAGAAACCTTCTATAATAAGAAGATTTTTTTTTTTTTTTCCAGCAGTTCAGAAAGAAGTATACTTAAGAGATTAAGAAAGATAAGAATAAGACTTCTTACTGTCTCAAAGTTCAATTATTTTTAGGTAACTTATCAGATAGGTTAAAAGATAAGTTATTTGGCTAAGTATTTAGATTTTTGTTTCAGTAATGGAACAACAGAACTATTTGATTAAATAATTGCAGGGAAAGTTTCAACCAGATGAAGCAAAGCTAACAATTTATTCTCTTGGCTTATTTACTTCATCTCGGGATAATAGAATACATTAGTTTATAACCAAGAGGTTATAGAAGACTGGACCGTCGCCGTTGACGGATATATTCCAGTGGAGTAGACATAACATTCGGGAAATCGGGAACCGATCCTCGACTCCTAGTGCTGGGAGGAACATTCATTTGCATTTCCTCCAAGATTTCATTATCTATATGTACCAGAGTGAAATTACTTTTATCTAAGTGTATATTAGTGGGATCACCAAAGACCTCCCCCACTATTTGAAAAGGGGGAATCCTAGTCTCCCAGATAGGTGACGAAACCATTTCAGCCGACGGGGGTACACTAAAAGAGTTATTATTTGGCAGGCTGAAACCATAAAATTCAGTCTTTTGAGAGCTGGAAGAACTATCTAGGTTAAAAAGGTTTGACCAATCGGCCGGCAAGATACCCACACCATTTCCCTCCGATAGGTCCATAGGATCATCAGAAGAAACTGATCGGGAATAATTAGGTCTATCTAGGAAAAGAGACGGTGGATCCGCTAGACTTATTTTAGATTTTTCAATGCTAGGGCTATCCAACCGCTGGGTTTGAGAAACTATAAGATCTTCATTAATATTTTCTGACATAACAGGAGAAAGGACAGAGGGGTATTGAAATCTAATAGGGTATTCATGTGAATACATATCATAATAATCTAAAACAGGGGTGAGTATTCCGTCATGGTTGACCTCCATAGTATCTCCACTATGGGGTTTAGGAGAACTAGTAGAAATATCTATCAAATCTATCTTGGATAAACTAGAATCTGTAGAATTCGATCCGTTAGAAGAATGGATAGGGGAAATGAGAATTTCAATAGGAGGGAGTAAAAAAGTTACTTCTTTGGGACAGGAAGGATTTACTGACTTTGGAGATAAACCAGGGACTAATTTGTTCATAGTTATATTAGAGATCTCATTCCGGTCCCTTTGACTCCGTGGTATTTCCGAAGTTAAATCGGGCAGTTGATTGTATTCTTGTATAGATATAGGGTTGAAAGTCAAAAGACCTTCAAAATTCTCTACTTCGTCCATAGAGTCATTGCTACTGTTGAACAAGGAAGTATCAGCGATGGACTCGGACTCACAAGAACTATCCATATCAGTCACGGACTCAAGGTCAGTTTCAGAAGGACTTTCGTTCTCTTCATCCAAAAAGTTTTCCTCGTCAGAGAAAAATGCAGCACTAATTTCTTTATTCCTAGTAAGGTACTTTCGTAATTAGAAAGGAATATCAATCCATTGCCTTAAGTGAGAGAAATAGACTTTTTGTGTCCTACTGGGGGGAGTAGTATTTCTTTGTATGACGTAGGCCACTCTATTCGGGTTCACGTCCACAACTGTAAACGGTCCTTCCCACTTATGTTGAAATTTAAGGGCAGTAACTCGGACCAGTTCGTATGACCTTACGAGCTACTTTTTGGCCAACCTTGAAAGGTTTAAAGTTGACACTGCCCTCCTTCCAATTGTGGGGAAACGTGTGCACTGGAGCATGAGATTTTTGTAATAAATAATCGGAAGGGGACATATCTAATGCACTATGATAAGTATTATTATAAATTAATATAGAAGAATTCAATTCTTCATCCCAGGTAGCGGGTTGTTCTAAAACTAAACATTTTAGGATTTGAATTAAACTCCTGTTGAATCTCTCAGAGACACCATTACTCGAGGGATGAAGTGGGGATATTCTCACATGTTTAATATTGTGTTTTTGTAACACCTGTTGGAATATCTGGGAAGTAAACTCTGTTCCATTATCCGTTAATATACGATTTGGAACTTTGGGTAGGAAAGGGAGAACTTGGTGTTCCAGTTTCCGAGATACGGTCAAGCTGGACTTGTCGGCAATGGGGACTACCGCCACCCATTTAGAAAAATGATCAATAAAGATCATGCAGTATTTATTCCCCTTAAAAGTTTTAGGGAACTGAATCAAATCCATGGCACATAAGTCGAAGGGGTAGTTGGCCAAGATTTTTAACATAGGTGGGGTTATATTAGAAGAAAAGTTTTTCTGCATCTGACAAACAGGGCAACACCGCACTACATCTGAAATTACTTGGTTGACCCTAGGATGCCAAAAATGCTTATACACCAACTGAAGCAGTTTGTTCCGACCTATATGGGCACAGGATACATGGAGACCAAGAACTATGTTATCATATATCTCTATATATATATATCTATCTATTATATATATTTCCGGACTTAGTTCTATAATACAAGATGTCATTTTCCAAGACCATTTGTTTAGAATGATTTTTATACTGTTTAGGTACTTGTTGCCAATTGATGTCGTTACCATTCTTCTTAAAACCTTTTAATAAATATCGGAGGGTATGATCATTATTCTGGTCGTATATAACATCTGTATCGTTAATGTTAGTATTAACTATAGCTATGTTTTTAACCTGTATAGTGGAATTCCTCAATTTGGACTGTGTACAAGTTGAAATGCCATTGGCTACCACAGTCAAATTCTTCCCTTGAAGTTGAATCAGTTGTTTTCGGGACATGTCAGGTAATAGATGATTATCCCTAAGGGCACAAGTACCAAGTATTAACGGGTTATCTACCATGTATTCCTGTGGAACTATGAAAAACGCTGAAGGATGAGTTACAAAACCCATATTAAACCTCAAGGTTATGTTCACATAATGAACAATGGGAATCCTTTCTTTGTTTCCAAAACCACTAATGGCCTTTACTCCTATGTCTTCAGAGGCTAAAAGATCTTTTGAGCTTCCCAGTAGAGGAATAATCTCGTAACTTATTAAATTTACTCCCGCACCACTGTCAACAAGACAATCGTAAATGGGAGCATCATGGTCATCTAACTTGACACAGACGATCAATGGTTCTATATCGGCCTGGCACAAGTTAATAGCAACGACCATATCTTCACTAGCATAAGGAGCAGGTTTATACGAAAATTTCTTAATAATTTGTTTTCCATTACTTTTAAAAGAAGGATCCTTTAGGTTTTTCACAGAGTCATTAACAGCGTCCTTTTCCACAGATTGACTCAAATCTGTGGGGACTATTCGTTTACCGACTTTTCTGGACGTGATTCATCAAACCCTTTGCAACGACCTTCATAGTGAGATACATTGCAGTATTCACAAGGGTCCAGAAATAGGCGTTGGGGAAGCGGCTTCTCAGTTGTTTTTGCCGACTGTACATTTTTCTGGGCTTCGGGGGAATACGATCTCGAATATACCTTCTTTATAGCTCCTTGAAGGTATTCTTTAGGAGGAGTTCGGTCAGAGTTACTGGGTCTTGGAGGGGTGCGTTGAGAACACCTCATTCCTGCATGGGGACCTCTGCAAAAGGGACATACTACTTCTCTGTTATTTATGGGAGATGATGAAAGGGAGTTCCTATCTCTGCATTCCGTATTTACATGGCCTGTTTTCTTGCAGTAGCTACATACTCCAAGATATTTATAACAGTCCTTCATTTCGTGTCCTCTCTTCTCACAATAATCACAGAGGAGCTTCCTCCGATCTTCAGACCCTGACCGAACATTATTATTTATGTTGCGATCTTTATGACTCCGGGAATGGTCATCGGTACGTTGTGAACTACGAACAGTGTTGCGAAAAGAACGACTATTATTATTCCTTTCAGGAGGAATACGTTTGGATGTATTGGAAGGACGATGATTAAGATTAGAGGATGATTTAGGCTTTCTTTGTTCAACCTTTTTCCGCAGAACATCAGTCCATCCAGGAAGTGCAGTATTTATCTGTACCACTGACTCCAGGGATTCATTTAAGTCAACTTCCTGCTCAGTTACTCGGGAATAAGTTGATTGGTCGACCTCAATTGGGGTTGTTTGGGAAATAGAATTTGGGAAAGCAGTATTCTCACTGTCTAAAGAATCCGCAAAATTCACAATATTTTCCCATGAAGTTCTACTATAACTGTCCAACTCCTGCATTTTAATATATTGACGGACAAAGGTTTCAATATATGGAGGCAAACTACAAAGGAAAGCTATTCTTAAGGAGTCATGATCTCGCATATCGAGTCCATTGTAAGCTCGACTAGCAAGACGTTCCAACCGAAGGGCAAACATTTTTATACTCTCGTTGGGATATCGATGAGCAGCATGATACTTCTGAATTTGGTATTCCTTTTTCTTCCGCTCTTCATCTCTATACCAACATACCAGATTATTCCTTACAGAGAAGTATTCACGGTCATCTTTAATGATTTCTCGGTAGATCTGAAGAAACTTGCCCTCGAGTTGTCGTCCTAGCAGTCTCAACCATTGGTGATGGGCATTGGGATAATGAAGGCTACAGTACACCTCAAAATCAGCCAAGTAGACTAAGAGATCTTGTTCGGACTCATATTTAAATTTACCAGGGTCCACAACCTTCAGTTTCTGAGAGTTTTTGAGTAGCTGGGTTAGGAGCACTATGGCTTCCTCCAGCATGTCAAGCCTCTGCTTCATGTGTGGCCCTGAATACATGGAAGGTTCATTAATTTCGGGAAGACGACGTTCAAATTGTCGCTGGGGTAATTCTTTTGGGAAGCAACTAGAATATGACTGAGGGTCAGTCGAATACATCTGTTGCTCAGGATAATAATTTGGGGGAATTTGTTCTCTGTGGGGTTGTAGCAATTTATTATATTTTTCGAAGAAGTCAGACTCACCTCTCTTTATAGGTGATAAAGAATATCTAAGACCTCTATCCATTTCGGGATTTCTCAAGAAAGATTTAGGTGGGTTAAAGTAATTTACTGTTTTTTTAGGATTAGGAAGAAGCTTAGGATTAGGAAGAAGATTTTTGGGATTTTCTACATGACTAGATAGATTATGTACAAAAGGTTTTGATCGTATTTGAAATTGGGAATTTAAGGTAGGGTTGTAATCACGATCAACTACAGAAGTGGTATTTTTAGGGATAAACAATTTATGTGAATCAAAGTCAGAGGGGATACCTTGACCTTGATCATGGTACGTTCTGTGTTCAGCATTACTGGTTTTACCGTTTACTTGAGCCAAATGTTTTTCACTTAGCAATTTGTCCTTATTAAGTTTAATTAATAAAGTATCCATTTCGGACATGGTAAAGGGTATGTCAGAGTTGGAAATATCTACCCTGTCCTTTTTATCTACATTTACACCTACATTTATTCCTAATTTATTAGTATTAGGATCATCACGCAGATTTTGTTCTAAACGTGGATCCAAAGCGATAACTGCAAGAGTTGGATCTGATACCAAATCCTCTTGAGTATCTGAACCTGTGCTTGTTTCCAAGTCTTTAAGTTGTTTATTTTGTTCTGACATTTTTAGATTTAAGTTTAAGGTAAAAGAATTTCAAAGTATGGGAGGGTTATTTCTAACCAACTCTCTCGAATCTGTCCAATGTCAGTACAAAAGAAAGAAGGAACGAAGAGAACTGAAGAGAATCGATGATTTTCAGCAAAATAAATGACGATGTGAGCGTAAGTCACAATCCTTGTGCACAAAGCGAGCAGGAACTCGCACTGAGTCCCTGTTCGGGCGCCACTTAATTCCAGACATGGTGCATATTCGGCCGGTCTCAGGGCTTGTACCCTGCATAGGTGGTACGAATGGAGGTTGCACTCCTGCAGGATTCTCCACACTGTGGAGTGGCTTACGTGCATAGCATGTGCCACACTACGCGTGCTGAAGGACCGGTTGTTGATAAACATCTCGACGACGGCATCCTCTACGAGCGGTGTCTGCACAGCACGAATGCCACCACCGACGTTGCCATAACGGAGGGTACCCGTCTCCCGCAGGCGTCGTACGACGGACGCAAACGATGTATGGTGAGGATGTCTTCTGTTGGGCCCCATGTCCATTCCCCCTCGCCTCACCATAACACATCACCATGTCTGTGAGTTCAGCGTAGCTGTACCTCATGTTTGTAGCAACACACACACACTGCAACTATGTATTCAAAATAAGCTACTCAGACAACAAAGAAGTGTAAGTGATATGTTGGCTATATTGAGAAACATTGCTGCTCATCTTCATACTTCCATGGCTTCTCTGTCGGTTTCCAAAGAGTTGTAATTTGTCAGTAAGGTCTTGAAACACCCTGTATATATATTTTATGGTTATATATGGCAATATAAATGTTAAAAACAAAATTTTTAGAGATATGAAAAAAATTCAACAGATTTTAAAATTATAGAGATTTGTTAAATATGTTGCATCTAAGATGTTTTGTTTTGACAAGATCATTTCCCAATTTTAGATTACCAATTGAGATGATTTTCAAATTTAAAATGAATAGGGGAGTCTAGATTTACATCATTGTATTACATCATATATATCAACAAAAGTTTGGACAATCTGCAAACCTTTTGAAAAAGATGACGGTTTTGAGTTATGAATATACTATATAATATATATATATAATATAATATATATAAATATTATATATATATATATATATATATATATATATATATATATATTATATATATATATATATATATATATATATATATATATATATATTTACCACTTCCCAGTAGGGTTTTCGCCCTGTCAATTGGACCAGCATCTTGCTTCCTTCTGGCCCCGAACTCTTGATCCTAGAGAACCCTGGAAAACTATTTCTCGGCGCAATGGTCTGATGCTAGTCCTTGAGTTATACACCTCAGGTAGGATTTCACCATTTCAGTGGAGCTTAGCATCTTCTTCCATCTGGCCTCGAAACTCGTTCTCCAGACTCTTCCAGAAAACCGTATTTCTTGGCTCATAGGATCCAAACGCTTTCCAAAGTAATACAAGGCCAGAAAAAAGCAAAAGGGCCGAGTTGCTACCCTGGTCGCCCTATATAATTATTATATTATTGAAGAGAAGCGTTCCCCTACCTTAATAGCCAGCGAAGAGGGCTCTTCTTCATGATGATCCGACGCTGTCGCTTTATCCAAACGTATCTGGCCCAATATATATATATATATATATATATCTATATATATATATAATGTGTCTATATATATATATATATATATATATATATATATATATATATATATATATATGTAACAGAGAGAAGAACGCTGGGACCGAACAATCGTACCCAACTTTGAGGTTCCTCTCTCCACTATTTCTCGTAGATCAAACGTCGAAGAAAACAAGTAATTCTAAGGTCAAAAATAGAAGATAATACGTCTAAGATATTTTGTGATGTTTCAAGGAAGTTATTTTAACTGTATAATAAGAACAGGAAACCAACCAACACCATCAGGTTTAATACGGAGCAGGTTAGGCCTTCTCCGCAACGGAGGGAGATAGTCTCGGGACTCCGTGCGCCTGTTCGCTTAATGACAATTCGGTGAGGATTGTGAGAATTAACGATTGATTTATAACTAAGTCTTAGCCGGATATTTAATATTGTTTTCTAATTAGTGTTCCATATAGATCATACCTCGATGTTCATAAGATTGAAGATTAATCAGATAGAATTTATTAAGTAAATAATAAGATATGAATAAAGATTTAAATACCAAAGGATGTTGAAACACTAGAAAAAGTTTATCTTTACTATGTTCGCTCAAAATATATAATGGGATGTTTGTGAGGAATTTTAATATAGCACAAATCCACTCCCAACAATATAATAGTATAAGAGATATAAAATTAAATATAATGTATAATTCAACTAAATAATATACATTGGACACAAATTCATATAAGGAATCCAATGTATCAATAATTATGTACAAGGGCTCAATTCAGCCCTGGAATCAGATTCGAGAATGGAAACCAAAACGCTTCCAAATAATGTTCATGCATATATTAAGGTAAAGTAAGAATTAGAAAGCGAGACTCAAAATCAACAAATACACCATGACTTAACTGAAGATTGAGTGTATAATGGTTTCTGTTTCAGATCTTTAAAATCTAAAGACGAAGAAGGATTAAGGATTGAGTTCCGGATATATAAATTCACAAGATGAAGAGAAGGATTCAGGATGAATCCCGGCTTTGAAAAAACGCCAGCAGAAGTAGGATTCAGGAATGAATCCCAACTTAGAAATCCACACAAGAAGAAGGATTCAGGAATGAATCCCAACTTAGAAAAAGCCACAGAAGAAGTAGGATTCAGGAATGAATCCCACCCTAGAAACCCTATTAAAATAAATCATAATTATATATTTATACAATAATTTAAGCTCATTTTAATTCCATTATTCTTAAGTCATTATTTTATTACACATATTCATGTATTTTATTGAATTCACCCTGTCTATTTCCAAAAGGGGCTTGTTCAATTTGGGTCAATCGTTTTTGTAGATGGTCCTACAAGATAGTAAACTGTAAACAATAACGTTACGTTTACTACTATATTCTTACATACAAAGTTCATAGTTTTACATTACATAGCTTATTTTGATTACATTATTTCTTTTATCTTTAGTTACTAACCTTGAAAGAATGGACAATCCAATTTTAAGGTCTTCAATATATTTCCTTTTGACTTTTAGAAACACTTAATAGTTTTTACACAATGTATGTGTCCATCTGTTTTTTTATTTATTTTTACAAATTTTACCAATAAGATTATCAATAAAGGATATTATGTCATGAATTGTTTACAACTAAAAAGAAAAAACACAATTAGAGTATCGATAAATTTTACAAGGTTTGTTAATAACTGAAGCAATATTTTATATTATAATAAAATCATCGTCCAGGCTGGATCACAGTCCAGACTGGATCAATGAATATTCTTAAATCTAATTATTACTATGATTAAAATATTGGCTTACCAATTTATACCAATATTAAGTTTTTACCTCAGTTGTCAATAAGACACAACTTATGCACGAACAATATCTCCCTTATATACTATTAATAATGATATATATATATTATATATATATATATAATATATATATATATATATATATATATATATATATATATATATATATATATATATATATATATATATATATATATATATATATATATATATATATATATCAGGCTTGGGTACAAGTACTTGTACTTAAGTACATATTTTGGAGTACTTGTACTTGCAGTTTTTAAAACCAGTGTACTTGTACTTGCACCTTTTGTACTTGAAAATTTGCAAAGTACTTGCAAGTACTTTTGACATTTTTAATTTACCAATATTTATTTTTTCTTTTTTTTATAATTTTCCTACGATATGTATTCTGAATAAATTTCCATTTACGAATATAAAGTATGTCATTATATATATATATTTAAAATACTTGTAAGTATTTTACAAAGGTAATTATATGCGTAGCGTATTAATTCATACTAAATTAGTGGTTTACTAATTATGACTTGGCTGAATAATATGTGCTTTATATTATTTATGGCTTATTAGACCTTATAGCAGAAATAAGATATAATAATTTCAGTTAATTAATTTAAAATAAACTTATCTTTAGTTTATTATTGCAGATCAGATATGCTTCATTCATTGCATGAATTGGGTAGTTAAGATGGTTACAAAAATCAAGAGGAACTTATTTGACTTCCTGGCAAGTTCTTTTCAAAAGGAAATCATAAGTCGGGTAATAAAGTTGAATCCAAGGAGGGAATATTTAGAATAAGAATCAAAAAAATACCCCAAAATAAAAATAAGCCAGAGAAAGAAAATCCTGTCCAAGGATAAAAACCTGTAATGGAAATGAAAAACTAATTAGATTCCATCACAGTAAGCAAAGTTAAGTTAAATAAATATTTTAAGGGAATTTGCTTTAGGAGCTTATATTTAGAAAGAAGGGGATTATATTTAATATAATGCTGCTTTTAAGGGGAAGAAGGCAATATAAATATATCATGCCATGCAATAAATGTAGCAAATCTTACCCCTATCTAGTTAAGAAACTCTTTTGGGGTTTCTTTCTCTTTCAAATTGACGTCAACTATGCAGGTTGAGGTTGAGAACTTGCAGATGAAGTCAGTTCCCTTGACCTGCATAAGCACAAGTTTTAAATTGCATTTAATGTCATTCTTATCTCCAATTATAGCATTTTATTTATGTAGTACAAATATAACAGTAAAAATTTGATAATTGAAATACAAAAACTACTAACCTGAATGAAATCCAATTATGTAATGAATTAAAAGTTTCCCAATATAACAAATTACAAAGAGTGGGAAAATATGAATACAGACAAACGAATGTTTAAAAGAGTCAAGAATATTCGTTTGTAATTGAAAAATATGAAAACTAAGATTTAAAGTTATACTTTGCACTAGAAAAGAGAACATATACATATTAGGTAATAATTGTCTATAATGAAGTAAAGTGATAATTGTCTATAATATATAATAAAGTAAATAAAAACCAACAAATAAAGAATATTCACAATTTAATACCTTTGTGAATTTATTTGTGAATTGTGAATTACCACATTATTACCTTAATAATTAACCGGGGATATGGATGAATGTAATCCCCATTACATATATATATATATATATATATATATATATATATATATATATATATATATATATATATATAATATATATAATATATATATATATATATAGAATATATATATATTTATATATAAAGAATAAAATAAATAGATACTATATATATATATATATATATATATATATATATATATATATATATATATATATATAATATATATATATATATATATATATATATTATATATATATATATATATATATATATATAATATATATATATATATAAATATAATATAATATATATATATATATATATATATATATATATATATATATATATTAGTGATGGGACGATAAATCGTCATCATCATCGGCTAAATTGGCATATTTTTTTTAATCGTCATCTGCAATTTCAGCCGATTATTTTGCTGATTAATTGTACAAATATTAAGAATTTTGGATTAATATTAAAACTCAATAATAATATTATATATATATTTATATATTATATATTAGTATATATATATATATATATATATATATATATATAATTATATATATATATATATATATATATATTATATATATATATATAATATATATATACACCCAATTTTGATTATGGTATGTAGGACATTCCAGTGGCCTAATGGTTCGCCTTTTCTGCTTCTGCATTCAGATCCAACCACTTCATCCTCCAGACAAACATTTAGAGACCACCATCTTGTATCCACATATCATATTACACATACCTATATCCACACCACCCTTCTAGAACAACATCTTACAGACATCCGAGCCCTTATATCCCTATGTGTGGGGAGAAAAATTGCCGAAGATCGTATGTCCTGCGTGTCGCAGAGGCAACTAAGTGATAGTGGTAGTTGGGTTGGCTGCCCACTACCACTGTTTCTTTTGTCAGGAAATGCTAAGGCATGGCTCAGAGAAGTCGTGATCGCCGTAAGCGGCGTTCTATCTTCGCGAAAATGTATGAATCGTATGGATACATGGGATTTGATTTGCTAGCTGTGACTGAAACAAAGATGAAAAGGAAACGGTGAAATGAGTTGTGTGGTGTGAAAGTGTGGTGTGAAATGTGTGAAAGGAATGAGAGGGGGAAGAGAAGGAGTTGCGACCTCCCGCCCTTAACAAAAAAAAAAAGGGGACCAAATTTTGCCCCCGCTTCTGAAATTGGCCACCAAAAATTTTTTTTTTTTTTTGTTTTTTCCCCCCCTTGGGGCCCCGGGCCCAAATAATGACTTGTGGCAGAAATTATGGTAGATTTTGTTCGTTGTGAGTGCTAGAAATCTAAAGGTTAAATTTTAAAGTTTGAAAGAGGTAAAAGTAGTTGTGGTTGTGACATATGGTTCAACTGAGGGTAATGTGTGAGAGTGCGATTTTCGGATAATTTTGAATGATGTTTTGGATGGTGGAATAGGAGGTTTAGTTCATTTGCCACATATCTGCCCACCTAAGGATTTTTTTTTACATTTGTCACCACCACTCACAGTCAGAGCCTTATTCAAGGAGGGGTGTCGTACGCCACAAAAGTTCATCCTCTAGCTCAAATTACGCAGATGAGCACTGACGCAGGGCTTTAAAGTGAAGGGAGATTAAATTCAGCAGGACATACAGAAGATGAAGAGAATTCCAAAAAAACAGAGGTGGTGGGAAAAAGGAAGCACCACAGCTAACTAGCCTTTGGAGTTACCAATATTCAAACAAATATTCATCACAGATACAGCACTCCTTGTGCTACGAGGGCGTCGCTGTGGCAGTGGATACGCGAGTGATAAGTCCCTCGAGCACTTGCCGCTGGGGTCCCTATAGAATAGAGATAAGCACCAACAGAACAGTTGATAAGCCTTTTGGCCTTTGACTCGACCCTATCCAAAAAGCCGGTCTAAATTCAGAATTCCCATTTCTTTGAGGCCGCCCTGCAACCATTGTGACAAATGAGGCGTTTGCCAAAACATTTTTGTCTGTTTATGTAAGGCCAAGGATGTTCTATATTGTCAACAACAGGAGAGACGAGAGACCGTCGAAAGAGATAGAAAGGTTAGAATGCGTTTTAGAAAAGGAGATTTGCAGAAGTTGGGGTTTTTAAAGAATGAATTTCACAAGGTGAGACGAACCCATCCGGAAATTTCTATCCAGATCAGCGAGATAGAATAGAAAGATTAAAAGATTAAGACGAGAGGCAATTCTAGAAGTAAAAGAGCGAAGCAGAACTGAAGATGAGTCGAAGAATGAAGGGGGTCGAGCCATCGGTATAAATAAGTAGATAGAGTTAGATATGCAGGTGAGATCATTAATGAAAAAAGTAGGAATAAATAGGAGATAAGACATACCCTGAGGAACACCACTATTACAGAAAAAGAAGAAGTCGCCCCATCAACAACAGCCGATATTTAGAGATTTTGAAAGAAAGCTAGACATAATTAAGCAAAGAGAAAGGAAATCCAAAGGAGGGGAGCTTGGGAGAGCAGTGACGCCGTTGCCATACTCGGTCAAATGCTTTGAATATGTCAAGCGCCGACCACCGCAAGTCTCCCCGTAGTTCCTAAGAGCGGAAAACCATAAATCGGTTAGATAGGAAAGTATTTCGCCAGAAGAACCTCGAGCGCTGAAAGCCTACTGGCGATCTCGGAAAGAAGGAAATGAGTTTTCAGATAATCTAAAGAAGTGAGAGTTTGAGAAGGGTTCAAAGATCTTAGATAGAATACAAGTGAGAGCTTTGGGGCGATAGTTAGAAGGATCAGAAGTGGCTTCCTTTTTTCTGAATAGGGTGGACATGTGAGCCTTTCCAACACTGAGGGAAAATTGCTAGTATTGAGAACATAGAGAGTATAGTTGAAAAAGAGGGGGGATAGCACAGAAGCACACTCCTTCACATGGGGAGGAATGCATCTGGGTCAACCCGTCCTCCTATCCTTCATAGATTTCAGGGGCCTATGCACCCGATCAAATGTAATCACAGGCAAAGACATAGGACACCTGAGAGGAGAAGAGGAAGAGAAATGCCAAATTCATCTAGTTGAGGTAGTGGAAAATAGGAGGCCGGAAGAGATTGGCCTTTTCAGTTGGAGAATAACAACAGAACCATCAAGGAAAGGGGAGATTGTACAGAAGGGTTTGCTAGAGATGTTGTGGCAAGAGGCAATCTCCCGTGGG
>JABUQX010012521.1:0-20361 GCA_015478945.1 Trachelipus rathkii | reverse complement strand
AAAAAATTGATCAACCATTGTGATGGAGTTTTATCGATTTAGAAGAAATTTAAAAAAAATGACGCGTGGTAGGCCCCTACCACGCCGTCATATTTTTGTTTGCACATATTCGTAAAGAACGCGGTAAATTCAGCAATCACAGGAAATAGCAACTTTATAGAATCGGAAATTCCTTACGTGTGGTAAGCATTCTTACGATTTTGCGCAAAGTTTAACAAAAACGAACGCAAACTCGAGCATTTCTTACGTTCGTAAGCACAAATGCGGAAAACGAAACGCCTATATTAACATACTGTAGGTCAGTAGATACGGAAAATTTATCAGACAAATATAATATATATATTATATATATATATATATATAGATAATATATATATATATATATAATATTTATATATATATATATATATAATATATATATATATATATATATATATATATAATATATATATATATATATATATATATATATATATATATTATATATAATATATATATATTGAAAGCAAAATTAGAAAAAGAAGAAGAAATTAGAAACTTTAATTTCTAGAAAGGTTAAAGCTCGTTTCTCAAAGTCATCGAGTCATTGAAGAAAATTTTTAAATTCTTTGTCTGATAGCAAGGGGCTGAAAACCCCCTTGTATCAAATCTTGCTTCTCGTGAATGGTGTTGATAAGTTCAAAACCTTTCAACTACCAACACCACTCTGCAGCAATGCGGGACATGGTAATAAATAATATAATATATATATATATATATATAATATATATATATATATATATGATATATATATAATATTATATATATATATATATATATATATATAAGATATATATATTATATATACATATATATATATATATATTATATATATATATATATATATATATATATATATTATTTAAATTTTATTAGAATAGATAAATATATATATATATATATATATATATATATATATATATATATATATATATATATATATATATATATATATATATATATATATATATATATATATATATATATATATATATATATATATATATATATATATATATATATAATATATATATATATATATATATATACTCTTGTGTTTTATTCTTTATAAAGAGTTACCCTCGTAAATTTAGGTATTCAATTATTGGTAAATTTTATAATTCTTTTAACTTCAAAAGATGTTTTATAAATAAATAATCTTATATTTAAGACATTTCCTTAAAGTATTTGAAATTTCTTCTGCATTCATATTTTAAATTTTTATTTCTTTTTCTTTTCTACAGAGCATCATTGGTGTCGTTGATCAAGATGAACAAGGTTCCAAAGTGAAAAGTTCTGGAAGCAGACCTTTAACGTCAGTAACTTTTGATCAAGCCATTAAAGAGAATTGTCAGGATTACCTTAGTTGCAGATATTGTAATTTTACTTTTAAAAACAAAGATGAGTTGAAGAGCCATTTAAAGACACATGAGAAAAAATTTAAGTGTTCCCATTGCAGTTATGAATGTAATAGGAAAGATAGCTTAAAATCTCATCTGCTAACTCACAGCAATTTGAAAAATGCTCCACGCCCATAAATTGATATATAAGAACCAATGCCTGGCAAGAATGTATGTCCCCAGGGATCAAGGTGGAATGGGACTCCAGGAAATAGATGCAGTATATAGAGAGGAAGTGATCGGATTAACGACGTATATCGAAGAAAGTGATAGTAAATTCATCAGATGGGTGAAGGAGCACGAAACAGGGAAAGCGATGAGAACATCTTTAACAGCCAAAAAAAGAGATTACCTACGGAAGTATGATATCCCTAACGACGATCCAACAACAGAAGGAATGACAAAAAAGGAAAAGATGAAACACCTAAGAAATGAGCACAGAAAAGCAAGAAGAAAAAAACATGAAAATAATTGGAAGGAGCATGCATTTGCAAAGGAATACAAAAATATCATAGAACAGGTGTATATAGATAAAGAAAAATCGATAGAAGCAGTATGCAGGGGTAATCTAAGAAAAGAAGATGAAAGAACAATTGTAGGGGCACAGGACTTAGCATTACGAACCAATTGGTTCAAGAGAGAGATAGAGAAAGAGAACATATCCAACAAATGCCGAATGTGTAAAGTATCTCCGGAAACAGTTAGCCATATATTATCAAGCTGTGACACACTTCTCCAACGCAAGACATACACCGAAAGACATAATACAATATGCAAATTAATCCATTTTAGAATTTGTGAAAAATACAAAATACCAATAGAAGCATCCAAATACTGGGAACACAACCCAAACGCAATAGAAGAAAATAACCACGCGCTAATACTATACGACTATAGCATTCCCACAGATGTACCTATAAGACATAACAGGCCGGATATAGTTGTAAAAGATAAAAGAGAAAGAAAGGCATACATTATAGAGATAGGAATTCCATGGGACGGCAGAGTATCAGCATATGAAACTGAAAAGGAAGTTAAGTACCAAACTCTGAAATACTCATTACAAGGAATGTGGAATGACATTGATAGAGCAGAGGTTATCCCTGTGGTAATTGGAAGTATGGGAGTGATAAAAAAAAGCTTAAATCAATATATTGAAAGACTACCGGTGGAAGTAACAACGTTGGAGATGAGCTCCATTATAATACGACAGAGCGCCAGAATACTGAGAATGGTTCTTGGTTGTTAAAGAACCTGCCGGGACAACCATATGCGCTTAGGCCCGAGGTTCGGGCCCGCGCATTAAATGGGTAACCCTTAAGAAAGGTGAAATAAAAAAAAAAAAAAAAAAAAAAAAAAAAATTGGAAAATTATTTTAAATGTTCTGAGTGCAGCTATGAATGCCAGTTCAGAAAAGGAGCTTAAAAAATCACTGCTAAAATCACAAGCAATTTTGAAAATTATCTTAAAATGTTCTGAGTGCAGCTTAGGAATGTTAATCGGGGAAAAGTGACTTAAAAAGTCATCTGCTAACTCACAGCAATTTGAAATTATTTAAATGTTCTGAGTGCATCTATGAATGTAATCGGAAAAGTCACTTAAAAACTCATCTGCTAACTCATAACAGTTCGAAATTATTTAAATGTTTCTGATTGCAGCTATGAATGAATCGAAAGTACTTAAAAACTCATCTGCCTAACTCACAGCAATTCGAAATTATTTAAATGTTCTGAGTGCAGCTACGGATGTAATCGTAAAGTCGATTTAAAGCTTCATCTGTCAACTCACAGCAATTTGAAGTTATTTAAATGTTCTGAGTGTAGCTATGAATGTAATCGGAAAAGTTACTTAAAAATTCATCTGCTAACTCACAGCAATTCGAAATTATTTAAATGTTCTGAGTGCAGCTATGAATGTAATCGGAAAGATAGCTTAAAAATTCATCTGCTAGCTCACATCAATTTGAAATTATTTAAATGTTCTGAATGTAGCTATGAATGTAATCTTAAAGGTAACTTAAAAATTCATTTATTAACTCACAGCAATTCGAAATTATTTAAATGTTCAGAGTGCAGCTATGAATGTAATAACAAAGGTAACTTAAAAATTCATTTATTAACTCACATGAATTCGAAATTATTTAAATGCTCTGAATGTAGCTATGAATGTAATCTTAAAAGTAGCTTAAAAATTCATTTATTAACTCACAGCAATTCGAAATTATTTAAATGTTCTGAGTGCAGCTATGAATGTAATCGGAAAGGACATTTAAATAGACACATTCTTAAGAAGCATGAAACTGGCACAAGAAATAAAGAAATCAACGAAAATAAAAATGCATAAAGAAATTCCATTGCAAACATAAAGTTGAAAGGACGCTAATTATAGAGATAAGAGCGATGATTTTGATTATTGTAATATGAATGACATGCTAAAATAGAAATTTGCTTTATACATTGTCATTTTCCCCTTATATGTTATACAGTCCTCCTTCATTAGCGTGTCGTCCGTACTTGCCCACTCTATTCACTCTAGTCAGTGTACAGGACCCACCACGGCTCACAAAGCGGCCACACTTGCGAGTTGAAAAAAAATCAACACATGGGCGGGTTCCTGAACATACATATTTACAAACGTCAAAAGAAGATTTAAATAAAGAAATGAATATTCAGTCAATTAAAAATTAACAAAAACTAAATAAATGTACATCTTGCATGTATAAAGTATTAGTATTACGTAACAAAATCAAATATTATAGAAGAAACATTCAACTTCTTGTAGGAAACAAGAAAATAGAGTTACTACTAAAGTGGGAAGATTCGGATAAGATATGGGATAATCTTCTGGAAGGGGTTATGGATTCGTAAAGTAGGGAAATGACGGCGGCGAATGGAATCCAGCGGGAACAATCAATGAAGATATGGCGAACAGATTGCGGGGTATGACTTCACGACAAAATTTGCAAATGGGAGGGGGGTTCCGTAACATATAGTGACTTGTGAGTTGATATTAGTGTGGCCAATCCGGTACGGAGGACGTGCAAGTTATATATTTTAATATATATATATATATATATATATATATTATATATATATATATATATATATATATATAATATATATATATATATATATATATATATATATATATATATATATATATATATATATATATAATATAATATATATATATATATTCTCTTCTCCTAACTCGATTGCTTCTGTGGGCTCAAAAATCTTTCTTTCCTTACTACTACAATAATTCATTGTGCTTTCGCTGCTGTTCTCCTAACAGAACAGATTTTCACTCTTTGAATATCTTACTACCTCTCACGAAACTGTTATATCTTTCATCCAAATACTGAGGTCCTCTATGTAGGGGATTTCAATGTACACAAAACTGAATTGTTTGGGGTCCTCTCTTACTGATTTAGGTGGGGAGGAGGGCGAATCATTCAGGCATTCTCAACGATCTGGAGCAACTAATTCAAAGAACCTTCACAATGGCGATCGTCCCAACCAATTCTTTAACACACTTGACCTATGTTTCACCACTAGTCCTTCTCTCTATAAATAAAAACTACCTTCGCTCCTATTGGTAAATCTGACCACAACCTTTATATCTCTTACTTTAATACTTTCTCTCCAACAGCCCCTCCTGCCCTACGCGTTTTTCTGGCACTTTTGAATCGGGGTGATTAGGGGTCCTTGGCGTCGCTTCTTACGCTTACTAAATTGGAATGACTCTGTTTGACTCGGATGACGCTCGCGGCTTCTGCATTAAGGTGTGAAGCTTGTAATTCGGTTGACGGGATGTGAGGCAGGTCATGTTTCCTTCTTCGACTAAATCTTTCCTCATAGTCCATGGTTCGATCGTGCCTGTTCTCTGCTATTCAGGCTAGAGACAGCGCTTATCGGGGGGGATGGAAAAATTCTCGTTTCTCCTATCACTGCCTAATTTTCATTCAGCTAGAAATCGTTCCAGGGATACTCTTCGACGAGCAAAAGCGAGCTTTCACAAACGAAAGGTGCGCTAAACCTCCTTGGTTCTCCTACTGACAAAATCTTTTCTGGCCTCTTGCCAAAAAACATCTCTAAACAACTACTGTAAATCTGCCTTCCTCCTCTTAATTCGATCTGGTGGCTCTGTTGCTAACTCTCCAACTGAAGGGCCAATCTCTTCGGCCTTCCTATTCCTCTTAACTCAACCCTGGACGATTCTAGCATTCCTCCTCCTTTCACCCTTCTCCTCTCAGGTGTTCCATGTCTTTGCTGTAATTACATTTGATCGGTGCATGGCTCCTGAGATCTATGAACGTTAGGAAGGCGGGTGGCCCGGATGGCATCCCTCCCCGGGAGTGTGCTTCCGAGCTGGCCCCTCCCCTCGTTCAACTATATTCTCTATGGCTCAATACTAACACTTTCCCTCAGTGTTGGGCACGCACATGTCCAACCTATTCCGAAAAAAGGAAGCACGCTCTGATCCTGCTAACTATCGCCCTATAGCTCTCACCTGTATTCTATCTAAGATCCTTGAAACCCCCTTCTCAACTCTCACTTCGTAGACCATCTGGAATCTCATTCTCTTTCTTTCCCGATACACCAGTACGGCTTTCGGCCGTTCGAGGTCTACTGCTGAGAATACTATCCTTTTAACCGATTTATGGTTTTCCGCCCTTAGGGACTACGGGGAGACTTGCGTGGTGGCGCTTGACATATCCAAAGCATTTGACCGGGTATGGCACGCGTCACTGCTCTCCAAGCTCCCCTCCTTGGGTTTCCCTTCTCTTGCTTACTTATGTCTAGCTTTCTTTCAAGTCGTTCAATATCGGCACTCGTTGATGGAGCGACTTCTTTTTTCTTCAATAGTGGTTGTTCCTCAGGGTTCTGTCTTATCTCCTACTTTATTCTTACTTTTCATTAATGATCTTTCACCTGCACATCTAACTCTAATCCACTCCACTCATATGCCGATTACTCGACCCTTCATTCTTCAACTCATATTAAAATTCTGCTCCCTCTTTTTACTTATAGAATTGCCTCTCGTCTATCCTTTCCGATTCTATTCTCGCTGATCTGGATAGAATTTCCGATTGGGGTCGTCTCAACCTTGTGAAATTCAATTCTTTAAAAACTCAACTTCTACAAATCTCCCTCTCTAAAACACCTAACTTTCCTATCTCTTTCGACGGTTCTCTCGTCTCTCCTGTTGACAATATAAACATCCTTGGCCTTAACATAAACAAAAAAATGTCTTGGAAACCTCACATCACAACGGTTGCTAGGGCGGCTCAAAGAAAAACTAGGATTCTGTTAGGACGAGACTTTTTTTTCCTCTTCTCAGTTACCTCCAGCTATACAAGGTCTTATCCGCCCTTGTATGGAGTACTGTTCTCATATCTGGGGGGGGGGGCTCTGGTTTCACCCGGCTTTTGGACAGGGTCGAGTCAAAAGCCAAAAGGCTTATAAACTGTTCTGTACTTTCCAGTTCACTTGACCCTCTATCTTTGCGGCGCGATGTTGGTACTTTATCTCTTTTCTATAGGTACCGCAGCGGCAGGTGTTCGAGGAAACTTACCACTCGCGTACCACCACCTTTACGACGCCCTCGTAGCACAAGGGGTGCTGTGGTCTGCGCACGAGTTTTTTGTGTGGTGGAGGTTACTCTAAGGCTAGTTTGGCTTGCGGTGCTTCCTTCTTTCCTGCCCCCTCTGTGGAATCTCTTTCCATCTTCTGTGTTTCCTGCTGAATTTAATCTCACACACTTTTAAAAGCCTGACTCTGTGCTCATATGTGTAATTTACGCTAGCGGATGAAATTTTAGCGTGCAAACACCCCCTCCTGAATAGGGCTCTGCCGTGAGTGGTGGTGCAGTTACTGATGAAAATAAATAGAAAATATATATATAGTTTATAATAAAGAAACATATATATAAAAATCAATTCTAGATATCTATTATTTGTTAATATATTTATATATATTATATATATATAATATATATATGTTTTTTATAGGTACATTGGAGGAATAAGGAACAAGATGTACAAGTAGGTGATGGGGAATAAGAGGGTATCTTCTTCCGAGGTTAGTAATAATTAAACCCTGATAAGAGGGTTATTTAGGGGTACGTTAATAGTTGTTAAAAGAGTTTTTCTTTATTGCAGGTGTTGGAGAAAATGTTAAAATAAATTTCCATTTCTATTTGCATTCAATATTGTTATTATTTAATAATTTAAAGACGAACTTATTCACTTAATTAAACAAAGAGTTCCTGTTCTTTTGTCCCACCTTGCTTTTGAGGATTGGTATCGATGGATCATAAATTGGAGGGTATAGGAGTATTGATGAAATACTATTATTGACTCATAAGTGTGTATTCTATCTGTGTGTGTGAGTTGCATCATTCCAAATATAATATCATATAAGATATACTGTTAATATTACTAATACTGCTAACATCATTAATCATCAAATTGCTCTCTTTTGTCTCTGTACTATTAACTGTCTATTTTTCATCAATACTTTCTTGCGTCATCAAGGAAGTTAAGGTAATTATATGATTTGGTCATTTGCAATTCTTATTATCTTATTTAATAAATATATATATATATATATATATATATATATATATATATATATATATATATATATATATATATATATATATATATATATATAATCATTACATTGTTATATATAATAATATATATATATATATATATATATATATATATATATATATTATATATATTTTTTTATGTGTGCGCCTTTCTCTTTTGCGTTCATATTCTTCACACACTCATCCTCCAGGCAACATATTACTAACCACCATTTATCCACATATCATATACACATGATTAAAGTACACACCCCACTTCTAAATAACACCTTACAGACATCCCTACTACTCATATCCCTGTGTGCGGGGGAGAAAGAATTTCCCACATCGTATGTCCTGCGTTGTCGTAGAAGTCGACTAAGGGGCGGTGGTAGTTGGGTTGGCTGCCCACTACCACCTATCTCTTGCTAGGAATGCTGATGCATGCTTCGGAGAAGGTCGTGATCGCCGTAAACGACCTTCTAACTTTCGGCGAAATTGTATGAATCGTATGGGTACATGGAATGTCAGAGGAATAAATGTTGAGGAGAAGAGGAGAGAGGTGATGGATGTATTTAGAAAGGGCAAATTTGATTTGCTCGCTGTGACTGAAACAAAGATTGAAGGAGAAAAAGGTGAAATTGAGTGGTGTGTGATGTGAAATGTGTGCGTGCGGGGGTGTGGAAGAGAATGAGAGAGGGAGAGAAGGAGTTGCAATTTGTATGAGTGACCTGTGGTACAAAGCTATGGTTAGACTGTGTGTGTGAGTCCTAGAATTCTAATTGTTTAAATTTAAGTTTTGAAAAGGTCAGGCTGTGTGTGCGTTGTGGACGCATATGGTCCTCTGGAGGGGAAACGTTTGAAGAGAGTTACGATTGTTTGGGATAATTTGGATGATGTTCTGGATGGGTGAGTTAGGAGCTTTAGATTTGATAGTGTTGGGGACCTGAATGGTTGGATTAGGTGATCAAAAAAGGATGGTATAACAGGTGGTTTTGGGGTGGGGGGAGAAAATGAGAATGGTTAGGAAGGCTGATTGATTTTCTGTTTGAGGAGAGAGGTATGGGTGTAAGTAATACTTTCTTTAAACACAAGAGTATCCATAAGTATACTGGAGTTGGTGTAGGTAAGAGATGGTATCGAAGTGAAAAGTATGATTGATTTAGTGTTGTTGAAGAAGGAGATGTTGAAGTATGGGTTGGATGTTGTTAAATCAGTGAGGGGTTTAGGTATGGGATATCGGATTATTATGTTGTTCTATGTAAATTAAGTTTAGTGAGGGCTTGGATGCGAGGAGGAAAGTGAATACGAAAGGAAGTACGGTAAAATTAGAGTGAGAAGTTAATGTGAGCAAGAGGAATAAGGATTAAGCTATGTAGAGCGCTCGCTAGTAAATCGGTGAATGGTGAACAAGATGATACTGAACAAATCTGGGGGCAAATGAAGAAGCAATTGTTATTAATGCAAAGGAAGTGTGTGGATGTGCTAAAGTAGGAAGTAAGAATGTTAACATTGAATGTGGAATGGAGAGGTGATGAAAGCGGTTAAAGTTAAAAAAGAAGCGTGGTTGAGTGTACTAAAAGCCCAATGATGAGTTTTCAAAAGAAAAGATGCTTGGAATTATATAAGGAGGAAAAAAGAAATACTAAAAAGGTGCAACGTAGGAGAAAACAAGAGGGAAATGAACAGTTTGGAAGAGGATGAATGAGGACATACAAGGGAATAGAAGCTCTTCTGGAAGGAATGCGCCCGAAAGGTTAAGAATGAGAAATAAGGGAATCTGCTTAGAAATATATGAATAGGATGTGCTTTTGAACTGATTGAAATTGGATGTGAGGGGCAGTGTGAAAGAAACACTTTTCGAAAATCTGCACAATATTAACAGTAATGAAGAGGTGATAGTGAATGTGTGTGGGTTTGATGGTTGCAAGAAGGAATAGGTATTTTGGGGATGAGGTTATTAGTTAGGAGGAGGTAATTGGTTAGGCGGAGAAAGTTTGAAGAATGGTAAATCTGGCAGTATAGATTGAAATTACAGGTGAAATGATCAAGAGCGGAGGCGAGATGGTGATGATTGGATTTGGAAGTTGTGTAATAAAGCGTTTATGGAGGTATAGTTCCAAGGATTGGAGGAGATCGGTAATAGTACCCTTTGTATAAGGGTAAGGGAGAAAAGGGGACCTTGTTGAAATTATAGGGGAATAAGTTTGTTGAGTGTTGTTAGGGAAGGTATTATGCTTGGTATTTTGGTCGAAAGAGTGCGTCGAGTGACTGAGGGAGTGATTGGTGAAGAACAAGGTGTGTTTAGGGTGGTAGAGGATGTGTGGATAAAGCTTTACATTGAAACAAATGATGAGAAAATGAGATAAGAAGAATAAATTATATTTAGGTTTTATGGATTTACAAACAGGCGTATGAGGTAGAGTTAATAGGGAAGCTGTATGGCAGGTGTTAGTCGATAATATTGGTGTTGGTGGTAGGCTTCTGAATGGATTCAAAAGTATGTATGACGATAGTGAAGCGTGTGTAAGAATAAATGGTGTCAATGGTGATTGTTTTAGGATTAACAGCGGAGTGAGACAGGTGGTGTTATGTCTCCTTGGTTATTCAATGTGTATATGGATGGGGTTATGAAAGAATTCAAGGTGGGGATGGCAGGAAATTGTGTAGATTGATCGAGAATGGAGAGGAGTGGAGGGTGCCCTACCTATTGTATGCGGATGATTTGGTTCTGTGCGGCGAATCTGAAGAGAGTTTGAGAGGATTGGTAGAGAGATTGGCAGGGGATGTAAAAGGAGGCGGTTGAAAGTAACGTAGATAGATAAGGTTATTGGTTGTGAGTAGGACAGTCGCTCAGTGGAAGTTTATGTTAGATTGATGAAGCAGCTGGAGCAAGTGTCTTGGTTTAAATATTTAGTATATATATGTTGGATGAAAGGGAAACGGATGATGCAGAGTGCAGAAGGAAAGGTGAATGGCAGGAAGGTGCTGGTGCAATTAAATCGTTGTTGGATGTAAAGGGACTAAGTCTTGAGTGGGCTAGAGTCTTACATGAGGGTATGTGGTTACCTGTGTGTATAGTAGTGAGGACTATGGTCTGGAATAAAAGTATAGATCTAAAGTTCAATGTTGTTCAGTGTGACAATCTTAGGGCATGCTAGGTGTGGTAAAAAGAATTAATAAAGTGAGGATATGAACGTATTAGAGAGTGGTGCGGTGTGAAGAAAGGGGTAAAATGAGAGAATAAATGAAAGATGATTGAGATGGTTGGTCATGTGGAAAGGATGAATTGAAAGTCGGTTGGTTAAGCGGATGTTAGTGGGAGTGTGTTGGGACCGACCGGCTGGGAGACCGAAAGAAAAGTGGATTGAGTCGTTGAACGAATGTCTGAAGGAGAGAAATGTGAGTTTGGCAGAGGCGCGAATAAAGGTGCATGATAGGAAAGAATGGCGGGGTTTTGTATTGGGGGCATGGTTGTGGTCCACCTGGGCCAGGGGTATGAACCCTTACAATTGACGAATTTACCATAGTGGGTCCGTCGCGGTCCAGTTGGATGCTCTAGGGGTGGGATTTTCTGTCGTGACGAGCTCTCACTAAACTAATTGGTTACAGATGGGGGCGGTAAGCTGGCTTTCTTTTCGGACGTTTGTATGTTCTCCTACTGCTT
This sequence comes from Trachelipus rathkii, assembly GCA_015478945.1. NCBI lineage: Eukaryota > Metazoa > Arthropoda > Malacostraca > Isopoda > Trachelipodidae > Trachelipus > Trachelipus rathkii. The sequence continues at coordinate 8,658 of JABUQX010012521.1, read as the reverse complement.
TCTTTTCCGATGCTTGTAGCGCACCTTACCCCCAATCTTGGGGCAAAGAGGAAGCTGAAGAGAAGAAGAAAGATATATATATATATGTATATAGATATTATATATATATATATATAATATATATATATATATATATATATAATAATATATATATATATATTATATATATATATATATATATATAGATATATATATATATATATATATTATATATATATATATATATATATATAAAAGGAAGTATTTATAGAAAAGTAAAATTGGTTCAGATGGACAATCTTAGGGGGAGATGCTAGGTGTGAGAAGAATTGATTAAAATCGAGAGGAACTTATTTAGAGAGTTGTGTGTTGTGAAGAAAGGGGTAAATAGGAGAATAAAATGAAAGTATGTTGAGATGTTTAGGTCATTTGTCAACATGAATGATAGTCGGTTGGTTAGCGGATGTATAGTGGCGAGTGTGTTGGGAACGGACCGGCTGGAGGACCGAAGAAAAAAGTGGGGATTGAGTCAGTAAGACGAAATGTTTGAAGGCAGAGAAATGTGCAGTTGTAGAGGCTGAGAAGAAAAGGTGGATAACAGGAGTGAATGGCGGCGTTTTGTGTGAGGGTTTATGGTTGTGGCCCACCTGGGCCAAGGATGAACCCTTACATTGACGATCTACCATGGTGAGGATCCTCGCTTGTCCCATGAAGTTTAGGGGATTTTTCTGCACTGCGACGAGTCTCACTAATTAATGGTACTGAGGGGGCAGTAAGGCTGGGCTTCTTTTCGACTTTTGTCATGTTCTTCTACTGCTTTTCTTTTTCGATGCTTCGTCACGCACCTTACTCCCATTCTTGGGAAAATAGAAGTAGATAAAGAAAGAAAGAATAATATATATATATATATATATATTATATATATATATATATATAATATATGATATATATATGATTATATATATATATATATATATATATATATATATATATATATATATATATATATATATATATATATATATTTTTATATATTATATATATATATATTATAAATTTTATCTTTTAAAATTGTATATTTCTTTTATTAGAGGAGCAGAATCAAAATCGTTGTTAAAGCTCATTTTTAGGAAGTCTGAAATTTCATTTGCTTGAAAATTATTATTTTTAATTTTAGATGAATATTATTATATTATTATTAGTAGATTATTATTATTATTGATTATTATTACCCCGTTAACGTACCCCACCTTGTTGGGGTGGGGGCCTCAGATACCTTTTTCGAATGGTATCTGCGAAGTGGTTGTACGTTTTTTGTTTTTCGTTGAATTTTTCCCCCTTTTGTGGTTCCCCCTCCTTTTCATATATGTTCTTTATTTTCTTATTATATTATTATTATTCATTATTATTTTATTTATTATTATTATTGATATTATTCTTATTATTTTATTATTATTATTATTTTTATTTTTATTTTTACTATTGTTTTTATTATTATTATTATTATTTTTATTGTTTTTATTATTTTTATTCTTATTTTTTTTTTTCCCGTTCCCCTTACCTTCCCTTCCTCAGTTATGCTCCCTTCTCTCCGTTTTCTGTACGTTTACTACCCTACGTATCCGCTGATCTCTCTTCTGAGAGTCTCCCCATTCCCCTGCTTCCTGGTGGCTACCGGGCTGTTGTCTCTGTGTGTGTCATGGGCCCATCTTGCCCTCCTTCCTACGTGGGTGAGGGTACAGGTTAAAAACCGGTTTTTGTTGCCTTTCTCCGGGCCGCCTATTGTAGGGGTCCCGAACCTTGCCCTAACCTGTGAGGAGGCTGTCCTGCACTTGGGCGCATAATCTTGGGCTTCGCGTCTTATCCGTGTGGTGCACGGCTTTTATTTTCCATCTTTGGGACTGGACGCGGAGTTCCGGGGGGCTCTCCCGAGGCCACACCCATGGCCCACCCTACGGGGTGGGGTTTCTAGGGGGGAGGTAGGTAGCTCTGGGCCTGTGGTGGGCGCGGTTGCTGCAGTTACGCTGCCGGGATTTATGTTTCTATTCATCATTTGTGTTATTGAATTTGTGTTTATTTATTGCGGTGCTGATGTTTTGCAGGAGTATTTTTCATGGGAAGAAAATCTAAAAAGTTTACCGTTTTCCAGAAAGGCGGCAATCACCATCTGGCGGGTCCCCAACCCGTCTCCTCCCTGGCCATTCCCAGGCCTGCGGCCAGCAGGGGCTTTGACGCCCTTGTTGATGAAATGGTTGGTATTCCACCACCCACCCCTATCGCCCTCGTTTCCGGTCCTGTTTCAGGGACTGCCCCGTCTAGACCAGGTGAGGCTATTGTGGCCTCTCAGAGTACCCTTGTCTCTCCGTCTTTACGTTTGCCATTCCAGGAGCCCCTGCGTCAGCGGGGTTCCATTCCTAAACGCCAGTATAAACTGACGCCGACGATCACTTTCTCCGACCCCCCTCCAGGGGTCCCGGGTCTTGATTCCTACCCGCTTTATTTTTATTTACATTCGACGTCATCTCGTCCCCTGACTTCTGTGAGCCAGCTCATCCTTAGTGATGCTTTGGAAGCTGCTCTTCAAACTACTGAGCCACAGGCCACGCCAATGAGGAACGGTTCCCTCTTGGTTCGTGCTGCCTCTCGTACCCAGAGCAACGTACTTGCTTCCCTATCCCATCTGGGGAAGATTCCCGTCATTTCTAAACCTGACGATGTTCGAAACACGTCGAAGGGTACCATATATGCGCCGGAGTTCTGTTCCGATGCTTCGATTGACATCCTAACTCATTTACAGGCTCACCACGTGCCTATCACCGACGTTTATCGGTTCCCTCCACGTAAGGATGACCCCTCCAAGACGAACCCTCGTCTGTTGCTTACCTTCTCTGTGCCTTTCCCTCCATCCAAGGTAAAACTTGGTTTTACCATGCACACGGTTCGGACTTATGTGCCCTTCCCGAGAAGATGTTTCAAGTGCCATAAATTTGGTCACCCCCAGAAATATTGTCGGTCTCCCCAGACCATCTGTCCGACATGTGGCAGTTCTCTCCACCCGAACTGTGACAGAGATCCTCCATGTTGTCCTAACTGCAAGGGGCCACACTCGGCCTCCTCTGTCCACTGCCCCTTTTTCGCCTTGGAGAAGGAAATCCTGGAGCAGTGCGCCATTCATAAATATGACCGTCGTGAGGCTACCCGCCGGGCGAGGGAGAAGCTGGCTCATCTTCCTCTTTCTTATGCTGCGGCAGCGTCCACTCCATCTGCGGTTACCTCTTCCGTTGCTCATCGCCCCCGTGCGTTGTGTCCGGAGCTTGTTCCGCTTTCACGTTCGTCCGTTCGGCCTTCTGTGCCGGTTACCGAATCACCTGTTTCGGTGGTTTCTGTGGCTCGGGCCAATTGTCCTCCCAACTCTCCCGAAATGGTCCGCCGGCCCTCTCGTCGTTCTTCGCCGACACACACGACCCTCTCTCATGCTCCTCTCCTTGTAGAGGTCCATGCAGCTCCCGAGGGGATATCTGATTTTGCGATAAGTTCAGCTTCTGAGGTCGATGGCGATCGTCCATGTGCCTCGTCGAAGCCTACCTGTACCGTCTCCCGGAAACGCCCTGCTTCTGTTTCGCCGGGGAAACACCAAGTCCCTCTTAACGGTTGCGAGAGTCCGTCCAAGGGCGGATCTTCCCGAGACAGACATCCGTACTCGCTTGCTTATCGGGCCGCGGACTTCTTGAAGCAGAAAGATCCCGTTTGTACTGGGGGACCTGTCTCTGTCCTGCCTAAACGGGCTCGCCGCGCTGACAACCCGCGTGGCCGATCTCGGACCAGTGGTCCGCCCTCTGCCCGTTCTGATAATTTACTACTTACTCCGCCTAAGCCCGCTTCGCTTCTGCACTATTCGAGCGATTCTGAAACTTTTTCGGATGCCACGATGGACTCTTCGGACTACTCTTCTTCCGTGGGGGTGTCACGTGCTGACACTGTTGTCCCACCCGAGGGGAGGTCCGAGGAGGTATCGATTGACACCTCGCCCGCTCGCAGTCTTCCTTCGGGTAGACGTGGTACCGCTTCGATGTGTGTTGAGGATGGGTTGGCTGCTGGTGGTTGCAGGAGGATGGAGGAGTCTTCCCTTCCTGCCTCTTCCCCTCCACCCCCTTTGACTTCGGTCCCGTCGACGGAGCCTTCTGTCTCTCCTCCAGCGCGGACCGCTTCCGAGATTTTAACTGCTGACGCCATACACTTGTCATCCGATGTGTCTCATCTCACTCCCGCCGACACCATTCCTACTTGTCATCCTCTTTCATCTTCCCCAGCCTTTGTTAGGGCGCCTCCTGGCAAGACGCGTCCCCCTTCCCGGCTTGCTAGGAAGTCTGGCAGGGGTGCGTCTGAGGGGAGGGATGTTCGAAATGTGGAGTGTGATTTGGCCCGCCTCTTTGGCGAGCCCTCTCCTGATGTGCCCAGGAACCCCTCTCGTAAACTGGGGGGTCCACACATATCCCTGCTGCGTGATCTTCCTCTCCCTCCGGGGTTTGAGGTTCCTGTCGGTGGGTCGTCCGGCGGCTCACGGGACCTTCCGCCTTTAACCTCTGAGGAGACTGCCACATCCCAAAACATCGTGACTATTGTCACGGATCGTCCTGACCTTTGATTATTTCCCGTTTATGGCACGTTTCATCCAATGGAACTGCCGCGGATACTTTGCCAATTACGAAGAGCTGAAGAGATTACTTGTCGATCATCAGCCCTTGGCTGTTTGTTTACAGGAGTTGCAACTTCGTGACCGTGCCCTTTGGCAACCTTCAAGGTACAGGGAGCCCCTTATTTCCCTGAATCGTGGAACTAGCGACAGAGGTGGGGCAGCGATCCTGCTTCACGAGTCTGTCCCATTTACTCCCATTCCACTCTCTACTCCGCTGCATGCCGTGGCGGCTCGTATCCATCTTGACGCGCCGCTTACGCTGTGCTCGGTGTACCTGGCGCCCAGCTGTAAATATACCAAGAAAGACCTCGTCGATTTTTTCACGTGTCTCCCACAGCCCATGTTGGTTCTCGGTGACTTTAACCTTCGCCATCCTTTGTGGGGTGACTCTGTTACGTCCCCCAATGCCGATTGGTTGTTGAGTATTTTGCAGGATTTTTCTTTGGGAGTCTCAACACAGGCCTTCCCACCTTTGAACGTTTTGATACAGGCACTTCTTCCTGTGTTGACGTCTCGTTGTGTTCCATCTCGTCTTTAGATCGTTTTGGGTGGGAAAGGTCGTCTTTCCTCTGTGGTAGTGACCACTACCCTATCGTGATACCATCCTTCGGCCCCAGTCCGCAGCTACCACCTTATTCTGGCTGGCGCTATGACAGGGCAGACTGGTCTTCCTTTCATCAGGCCACTTACTTTCCCATCTTTCCTGCAACTACCCTGTTCCCGTCGCCGGCGGATGCCTTCACTTACTTTCAGGAAGTGATCCTTTCATATTGGAACAGACATGCCCGTTCATCAGGACCAGTCAACAACCCCCTGGTGGAACCAGGAGTGTGCTCGGGCTAATCGTGAAAAGCGTAAGTTGTATAAGCTGTATAAACAGACTCCCACGCCTTCCAACTTGATTCTGTTTAAGGCTTCGGCGGCCCGCTCCCGGCGTATTAATCGCCGTACGCGGAAACAGTATTTTCGCACATACGCTTCCACCGTTAATTCTTCTACGCCTGTATCTTCAGTCCATAAAAAGGTGCGAAAAATTTCCCGAAAACACCATGCTGATCCGCCTATTATCCTCGCTTATGGCCCGCAAACTTCTGATGTCATCTCTGCTCCCGGGGTTGTGGCGGACGAGTTGGGTTATCACTTCGCGTCCTGCTCCAGCGGCTCCCGTTATCCTGAACCTTTTCGTTCTAGTCGCTTGCGGGTTGAGTTTCCTGATTTTTCTGTTCCGCCTGGAACAGACCTTCCATACAACCGGCTATTCACCAGGGCCGAGTTCCTAGACGCCCTCAAGCTTTGCGGGGATGGAGCGCCTGGCCCTGACGGCATCTCCTTTCAGATGCTTCGACATGCACATCCATCTGCCACTGCCTTTCTTCTCGGCTTATACAATAGAATATGGGTGGAGGGGGTCTTCCCTCCTGTCTGGTCTACTGCATATATTGTCCCCATTCCCAAACCTGGGAAGGATCCGACTTCTTCCGATAACCATCGCCCTATTTCATTGACCTGCAATCCATGTAAGCTCATGGAGAGATTGGTGGCTTCCCGTCTTGTTCCCACGTTGGAGCAACTCCATGCATTTTCCGACTACCAATTTGGTTTTCGTCGCCATCGCTCGACCCAGGATCCTCTCCTTCGGTTGGATCACGACATTCGTGAGTCTTTTGCTTCCAACAAAATGACCCTGGCCGTCTTCTTTGACCTCGAAAAGGCGTATGATAGCACGTGGAGGTTGGGGGTTTTGCGGAGCCTCCACTCTTTGGGACTTAGGGGGCAACTTCCCCTATTCCTTCAGTTGTTGATGTCGGACCGTTCGTTTCAGGTCCGTTGTGGTGCCACGCTGTCGAGGTGTTTTGTCCTGGACGAAGGGGTGCCGCAGGGCAGTGTACTGAGCGTGTTGCTTTTCGCTATTGGTTTCAATGGTGTTGTCGATTCCATCCCGACGTCAGTGCGCTGCTCCATCTATGTTGACGATCTTGCCCTGTACATCTCTGGAGCTAAACTTCCTTGTATGGAACGTCAACTTCAGGTTGCCATCGATAGGGTTTCCTCCTGGTGCTCTGCGCGTGGCTTTACGTTCTCCACGTCGAAAACTACAGCCGTGCTTTTCCGAAAAAATCCTCGTCGTAGGGGTCGCCTGCATTTGCCTCCAATGTTACGTCTCTATGGCTCCCCTATCCGTGTGGAGCCGAGGGTGCGGTTCCTGGGTCTGTTGCTCGATGAGCGCCTCACGTACCTTCCTCATATTACTCTCCTCAAAGCTAATTGCCGCCGTTCCTTGGATCTCTTACGGCACCTCACCTCCAAGACTTGGGGTGCGGACAGAAAAACCATGCTCCACCTTTACATCATGCTGGTGCGGGCTAAACTAGACTATGGTTGTGACTCCGCCTTCTTGACCCCATTCAATTTGAAGGTTGAAATTGCCACAGGTGCGTTCCGGACCTCTCAGGAAAGCCTGGAGGAGTGAGGCCGGGTGAGGAAGAAAAATGCCCTATCCCTGCGGAGGAACGCTCATGTGCTCGCTGTTCATCCGTCTTCAGGTTCCTACCTCGTCGGCCTTGACACCTATAATAGAGCGTGTCCGTCACAACCCTTCTTATTGGCCATTTGCTGGGGTTGTTACTTCCATCTTTGCTTTCCTCGACCTTCCTCAGCGAGCGGTCATGCAATATGATTTTACCTCTACCCGTTCACAGTGGGTCTCTCCGCCTCCTGCTCTCTGCAGTGGGATCCAGTCTTTGAATAAGTCGGAGGCACACCCGGTGCTGTTGAGGGATTCCTTTGTATCTCACGCGGAGGTCCATAGCGACTCTATGGCGGTTTACACCGATGGTTCAAAGACGGAGGAAGGGGTGGGGGCTTCAGCTGTGTTTCCGGACATCACTGTATCCCATACCCTTCCACCCTATTTGTCTGTTTTTTCGGCTGAACTCATAGCAATGTCCATGGCGGTGAACAGGATCAGTACCTTCGCCCATGGGGGTAATTATACCATCTTTTCAGATTCTCGGAGCGCTCTCCAGTCGTTGCTTGACCGGTCAACCCGTAACCCGTTGGTCTGTGCACTTCAACAGTCCCTCTGCTTGTTACCAGCGCGGCACCACAACATTGAGTTCTGTTGGGTTCCCTCCCATGTGGGTGTTCCTGGCAACGAACGGGCCGATGGGGAGGCCAAACGGGCGGCTGCACACAGGGTGTCGAGTGTCCGTTACCTTCCTCCTGCTGTGCGCCTGGGCCATTTCCCTGCTACAGATTTCTCCATCTCTTTGCGTCGGGGCTTCCTCTCTGGCTGGCAGTCATGTTGGGCGGAGGATGCTCGTGGCGCCAAACTTCGGAATGTCAAACCCGTTCCTTAGCCGGTGGTCTTCATCTTGTAGGAAGAGTCGCCTCCTGGAGGTGGTCCTGGCTCGATTGCGTCTTGGTCATACAAATCTCACCCATGGATTTCTTATGTCGCGGGGGGTTCCCCCGTCCTGCCCATTTTGCTCCTCAAGTTGTCCTCTTACTGTCGTTCATCTCTTTGTGGATGTTTTTGTCTCCTTACCCTGAAACTGGATTCTTCAATATGCTTTATATCTTCAACATCAGCTAGCACATCTTATCGAATCATCTCATTTCCTTAGTGATCGCATTTTGCCTTTATCTTGGCCCTGAACATCTTGTATAAGTTCCTAATATTCTGATGCAGTAGCGTTATATCTTGAACATTTGGTTTTACCATCTGTTAGTTTGCTAACACGGATCTAATACGATCATATACCAGCTGTGGGGATACTGTACCTCCACTCAAAAAAAAATTATTATTATTATTATTATTTTTGTGTGTGTGTGTGTGTGTATTATTATTATTATTATTATTATTATTATTATTTTGTCGTTATTTTCTTTATTATGCTATTCTTATTGATTTTTCCTTATTTACTGTCTTTTTTATTTATGTATCCTTTATATTACCCATCCCATCATTGTATCCTTCACTG